>JAOTAV010070013.1:0-13645 GCA_026546445.1 Cyclargus thomasi | reverse complement strand
CCTTGTTCTTTTTTCGTATAACAACGTCTTATTAGAATAATAACTGAATTAATACTAGTTTGGTTGTCTATGAATGGATTTTGAACATGTTAGTGACATTGGGGAACGTCAAACTTTACGTATTTAGTGTCACGTGACTGTTGACTGGCTGGAACTTGACTGGGAATAAGAGGTCATAATAACCCCCCTGTACTGAAATGGTAGCAAGCTGGGGACGGCATAGTATCCCCACTCTGTGGTAATACCAGTGTCATCAAGTACAAGCCACACCTCTTCCGAGTACGGGAGTCGATATCATTTATTATAAATCTCAGTAAAATAAATACACTACATCTCACTATAATTTTATTACCTACTAGTTGGTGCCCGCAACTTTGTTGCGCGTGTACATCACGCGGGAACCGTACATTTCAAATGCCTCCAGTAGTTCCTGAGATTAGCGCGTTGAAACAGACAAATAAACAATTTTTTTATCGATAAGTGTTCTATCACTGTTCCTTAGCACTCCCACATTGATTAAGTGTACAGACAACCCAATTTTACTATATGTATATATGACGATGATGATGCCTTTGCGTACAAGGTATCTCACATATTCCAACCAAATCCCCACTGATTTGCGGAAAAGGCTTAAAGTATTCAACCTCAGCCTCTTAACCCTTGTCGTCGAGATCGTACACTCGGCGGCATTTACACTGTTTTAAGATGAAAATAGGGGGCGAATGAACAGGACACCTGATGGAAAACAACTACCGTCCCCCAAACACTTAAACGTGTAAACCGTGAGACATCTAGCCACAATTTCCATAAATTAAGGGGCAGTTTTATTAATCTTTGGTAAGTATCGGACAGGCCATATTCATCTTATTTGACTGATTCTCCATAGTGTCAGGTACGTTGTTAACAGCCTATTTGCTATATGCGTTTGACACGGCGGACAGAACGTATTTCAAATGAAATATCAAATGGCCGACAATTTGTACGCCGCTGAGTGACCGAGTGATCTTTTTTTGCCACCGAGCACGCACCTTACACCCAGCAAATGCATCAAACCTATCAGTAAGAGGCTAAGCCCTTACGCCTACCCAGTGAAGACGACACTTGTCAGGAAGTGCACACTTGTCAGCACGCGGCAAGACGGGTTGTCTGATGGAAAGCAACTGCCGTCACCGTTCTTGAAACTCATAGGACTCTACAACTAGGCGAGAGCAGCTGCTTTCCATCAGGTAGGCCGTCGGCTCGTTTGCTTTCCAATAAAAAAATAGATAAAATCAAAATGTATTAACCGACTTTAAAATTGTATTTTTAAAATCATCGCATGGTTCCATTCTCGTCCCCCTAATTTCGGTGGTTTATTTACATGATAACCAATCATGGCTCACGACGCCCCTTAACAATTTCGTGGTCTAGTGGTATTTTTTTATGATATTTTAGGGGGCAAGCGAGCAGACCGGTTACATGACAGAAAGCAACTGCCGTCGCCCATGGACACTCGTGACATCCGAAGCGACGCAAGTGCGTTGCCGGCCTTTGTGAGGGAATTGGAATAGGGGGGATAAGGGAAGTTGGGCCATCGGTAAACTCACTCACTGAACGAAACAGAGCACAACGCCGTTTCACGCCCGTTTCTGGGAGGTCGTGGTATCACTCCGGTCGAGCCGGCCCATTCGTGACAAAGCATGACTCTCCCACGTCAATGAGCATCCTTACTATGTAATTGAGTTTGGAAAATGTCTCATCGATACACGCCTCCACCGGGGTTTGAACCTGCGCCCTGTAATTTCTACAAACATAGCGAACTGTACCTCAAGGATCTGTTTACCCCTGTACTCGCAAACAGTGCTCTGAGATGACAGTGATTCGAGCTAATGCGATCCCGCTTGTTTGGCTCCGGGCAGCCAATTTAATTTGTAAGCAAATACTTTTAGCGTAAGAAGATTAGATGAGACCTAGGTCCTATAAACGGTGCATCGTTAGTGTTTCGACTGTAAAAAAGTTGTTGAAATTTAAAAATATTTTTCAAACTTGTTACAATTATCACTTATGTCTGGTTTACACGTAGTTAGTATATAAGCAGGTAACTTAATATTAACTTAAGTTTAAGTTATTAACTTTATGTAAACATAAAATTTAGAGGCAAGTAAAATGGCTTAAAATAAAGTTAATAATTAGTTAAATACTTATCTACTTAATACGTGTAAACCAGACATTAGAGCAAAGTATTAAAGAACTAAGTACGTTATGTTCCGTCCATATGTCAGTCTGTCCGTCTGTCAGTTTTCAGGCTGTATCACAAGAACGGTAATAGCTTGAGGGTTAATTTTTTTTGCATCCTTTGTGTTTCTATTGTCGCTACAACTACCTAGAAGCAAAATAAATGAAATTGTGTTTTTTGCTGTTTTCTTTCTTTTGACAATAGACGTCGCTGCAGGTCACCTACATCGAGATATCGGTTACACTACAAGCTCTTTAATAGCTGGTTTACTTTATAAAAAATATGATTACCCGCTTCCTGCATGCTACAGGTACGAACTCTTCGTGCACACGTTCAACTCGCACTTGGCTGTTTTTTTAGTTACTTCTATCATAGAGAATTGGTCTACGCTTCTATTTAGTCAAGTAAGGCGGTAAGTGTTTCAGTTACTTAATTTGTTCTATGATAAACCTTAATTACTTAGTTACCCACAAGATAATCTTAACCGAGTTTATGTGTACTAAAACTACATTATTCTCTTTAATGGCCTAATTCGTTTAGTTACCTGAACAGTAGTTAACCGACGGTTAAGACAGTGGGTTTTATTGTACGAATTAATGTTATAACTTGTTTTAATGTACTCTAGCGGTTATGTAATGAACATTCTGTTTATTTTTTATTTAGTTTAAGCAGAGTGTTCATTAGAAATAGCTTAGTTATTTTCAATTATTTCGTAGAAGAAGCATTAATGAATTCCAGCGTAAAATATTCATAATCGGCAAATATAGACAATGACACGTGAACACGATTGTGAAGAGGGCATACTCGCATCTCCTTGCCGGTCTTCATTTATGATCGTCTTTTATCGATGAGATGACCAAGATGGATCATTATGTGGACTTTAGAGCGTCCGTAGCCTTCGGTTCGCACTCGAGAGAGGTACAGATTCAAACCCCGGTGGAGGCGTGTACCAATGAGACATTTTCCGATCTCAAGTACATAACACGGATGCTCATTGCCGTGGGAGAACCATGGGGCGGCTTGACCGGAGTGATACCACGGCCTCACAGAAAACTGGCGTGGAACGACGTTGTCGGTCAACTTTCTTAATCCCATATTCCCATTCCCTGGCAACGCATTTGCGACTCTTTGGATGTCGTGAGTGTCCATTGGCAACAGCAGTTGCTTTCCATCAGGTAATCCATCTGCTCGCTTGCCCCCCAAAATATCATAAAAAAATACCACCAGACCACGAAATTGTTAAGGGGCGTCGTGAGCCATGATTGGTTATCATGTAAATAAACCACCGAAATTGGGGGGACGAGAATACGACGCACCATGCGATGGTTTTCAAAATACAATTTTAAAGTCGTTTGATACATTTTGAATTTATCTTTTTTTTTTTTGGGAATGCAAACGAGCAGACGGCCTGCCTGATGGAAAGCAGCTGCCCTCGCCTAGTTGTAGAGTCATAAGAGTTTCAAATACTTTCCCGGGATTTTTATGCAATTGTCGGAATTTCTAGCTTTTTTAAAGAATTTTATCAATTCCACCCCCAACTTGTAAAAAGTGAAACTTAATAAAAAAAAATTTCTTAACGCGAGCCGTGAGCAAAAATTAATTTACATAAAAAAGTGAAAATAAGAAAGTAAAACCTGTGCTACTTAACAAGGCACATGACCTTGACAAAGTCATTTAAAAAAAATAAAAAAAAAAACATAACAAAATGTCCCAAAACAGCAACAGAAAACTAGGCTGTTGTTAACCAATACAAGCGTCGATATTTTAGCTAGTTTTGTGTTGCTGTTCTTAGACATTTTGTCATGTTTTTTTACATTTACTCAAAATGAATTTTTCAAGGTTGTGTGCCTAGTTAAGTCGCACAGGTAAAAGATATAATATTATACTAGTAGTTGCTCGTGACTACGTCTGCGTGAAAATAGTTTCAATAAATTATCCTATTTTTACAACATTTTTAAATTACTGCTCGGCACCTATTGATCCATAGCGTCATATTGTATTTTTTTATATATTTAATTTTGCCTAAAGCCTTATATTCCTATTCCATATTCCCTCATAAAGGTCGTCAACGCACTTGCGATTCTTCTAAAGTCGCGAGTGCCCATGAGCGACGGCAGTTGCTTTCCATCAGTTAACCCGTCTGCTCGCTCGTCCCGAAAAATATATAGCCTTCCTCAATAAATGGACTAACCCACACAAAAATAATATTTTATTTCGGGCAGTAGTTCCTGTGTTTAGCACGTACAAACAAACTCTTCAGCTTCATATTATTAGTAAATACAAGGAACAGGAAAACAATAGGTCGAACTAAAGGACGATAAAACGTTTAATAACTCTGAAAGTGAATTCCTGAAGGATATTCTTAGGAATGGCAATAAAAAGTGAAGTACTTTAATAAATGCGGACCTTAATGGTGTCCTTTAAAGATCACACAAATAAAATTTAAATGTTAAAATATAAACGACAACGTAAAAGTTACCATCGAAGAAACTGATACAGAGCCAGTTGGCAGAACTGCATCATTTGGGATTCGTCAGTTCCACGCTAGACGTGGACTGTCCGCTGGATTTGTGTTTTTGTTGATCAGTCGAAATTCCCACGCGATATACGAAATTCCACGGCAAATGTAGTTCTCTGCCGGATAAAATGCCACCGTATGACATAGTCTTTAGGTTTCACTTTGCTCTACGCCACTACAACGACGACTTGAGCGCTAGAGCAATGTCGCTAGAAAATACGCCGTTTGTCCAACAAAACCGATAACCCAGAACGAGATTATTTCGGACCGATAAAACGCAACTTTATAATCTAGGCTATAAGTTTCATTTTCTTGCGACATTATCGTCAATGTAGTCGCCGTCATTAAAGGTGTAGACTGTAGAGGAAAATGTAAACTGCGTCCTATGTCATAAAGTAGCATTTTATTAGTCCTTGGTTGTTGGTCACACGGCCATATAGTGACATTTTATCAGTCCAAAATAATGTCTTTGACGGTGAAGGCCTATAGATTTAAAATAATAATAATAATCGTAATAGCCTCCTTTTTTCCAATTGTTTTTTTGTGCTGATCGTTGCATAATCATCTCTTTTACTGAAAAAAACTATTTTTCCAATATTTTATAACAAACAAACCCATAAAAATGTTTGATTATTTCGCCTTTCAAATGCCGCCAAAAACACGATGAGTATACGATCCGCCATAGTGTGACGTCACACTAGGAGTATTTGGTACTCTTTATACAAAAATGTATCCCAACTTGCAATCTACGTGAGACAGGAGTCGGAAATTATAATAAAAAAACCAAAAACTATTTTTAAAATAGATTTTAAAACTTAATAATTTTGAATTCTAAAATCGCGAAAAGCGAAAAGCCTAAAGTGTCATAAACATGAAACAAAAATGAAATGAGCTGGAATATATCTATATTTAAGCTAATTTCATGCTTATTTATACATTAATTTGACGTTCATTATGATTTTAATATTAAAAAAAAGACATTAAACCACTACTGACATGACGTCAACTCCTAATCGGAAGTACCTTAAAAGCGTTTTCGACAGTACATATAAAATCATATTTTCAATTCTGCTTTATTTATCAATCATAAGCTTTTATTTTATGATTCGGTTGAAATACGATACCTTAGGTCGAGTTTAACTATAAATAAGCGTTTGTTCCCCAAAATATCCGTCTTTTGTAAAGGTTTAAAGACGCCAGCAAAGCCGCGAGCAAAAACTAGTTCACAATAAATCGAAACACTTAACAAGATCTGTAAAATGTTCCCGGATTTCAGTACAAAGAGTCATAGCTAAGAAGAAGTCGTAACTAGACTCAGAAAGGGTTATCACTATCTCTCAAGTTTTATATCTGAGGAAGGCCCTAGTGACTTTTATCTTTAAGTATGTCCTACAACTTTCAACTTTAAATATCATTTACGAGGGTACGTATTCTGAAACGACTCGATGTCACTTCATTGTCTTTTTTTTATGATTCATTTTATATTATATTACCTGATGGAAAGCTACTGCCGTCGCCCATGGATACTCGTAACATTCGAAGAGTCGCAAGTGCATTGTCGGCCTTTTATGAGGGAATAGGGTTAGGGGGATTAGGGAGGTTGGGCCACCAGTAAACTCACTCGCTCAACGAAACACAGCACAATGCCGTTTCACTCCAGTTTTCTGTGAGGCCGTGGTGTCGCTCCGGTCGAGCCGGCCCGTTCGTGCCGAAGCATGGCTCTCCCACGGTAATGGCTCTCCTATTGGTCGTAGCGTGATTGTATGCCTATAGGCTTCCTCAATAAATGGACTAACCCAAATAAAAAGAATTTTTCAATGCCGGTCATTAGTTCAACATTATTAAAACATTGATAAAAAAATTAATGTTAAAATTATTAATGTTGAACATAAGAATTTCCACAAACGACCAACAAAAAAATCGAGTACTTATCTTAAAATACAACCGAAAAAAATGACTAGAGAGTTTACGTCGTTTCAAATTCGTATTAGTTTATATCATTTTATCTATACATATTATTTTAGATGACCTCTGTGGCCCAGTTGGTAAGCGCGTTGGTAGCTTAAGCCGGGGATCGCGGGTTCGAATCCCGCCGACGGGCCAAAAGTTTTTCAATGTTCCTGTGTCTTGGATGTGTATCATATAATAAAAATCTTAAACACATGTAAGGTACAAAAGTATTAAATATATTTCCGTTGTCTGGTACCTGTAACACAAGTCTTTCTGGTACTTAAAACGGTGTCTGATTGACGTGGTGTAAAGCGTCCATAGATTTTATTATTATCATATTATAATAAAACATTAATATTGGTGTGTCTGTGCAATTAATATTTTTACAAACTAATCAATGTGGGGTGCTTAGAAACAGTAATAGAGCACAAATCGACAAAAAAGTTGTCTGTTTGTCTGTTTATCTGTTTGTACGCGCTAATCTCTATTAAGTCTAGGCAACACATCGGATACTTTTTATCCCGGGAAAATTTATGGTTCCCGGGACATAAAATTTTCGCGCAACGAAGTTGCGGGCATCAACTAGTATTAAATATTCTTTAGAATAATTCTTAATTGTCTCTGTACTTACCTTCTTGCTTTATCATGGCATGAACTCTCAGTAGCAGCCATCAAAATTAAATTTTTAATTAAAACCGGACTGTAATAAAACTCAGAACGTATGATGGTTTTTCAGAGTAATAATGATAAATCAAACAGACTTTATGAGTTGTATTATAATAAACTGAATTCGAAGCTTATTAGTTCGACGAATATTCCTTTTCGAATTTTAAAATCCCTTTTTCGAACTTACATAAAATATTTCAGCGTATGGCCTTATTAAAAAAAAACGATAAACGTTTTTTTTTAATAAGGCCATACGCTGCGTTAAGGGCTCCTTGTGCCGAAACTTGGACCAAAGCGACGTAGACAATGGCTGCGTAGCCGCACTTTTTGTAGGTATTTAGGAATGTAGTGCACGCTATGTATCGAAGATGGCGCTGTATTTGGAAAATAATTTTAGCTGTTTTCCTGCCTATCTTTTGAAATTTTCTTTGCTACGAACCATACGGAGCTGGAGACCTTTCTAACGAGTGCAAAATTGTGGAAATCGGTATATGCGTTCTGAAGTTATAACGTGAGGAAGGAAAATCCGACTATTATATGAAAAATAAGTCGGGTTTTCCTTTTTGACGATAGAACTCCAGAACGATCTAAGCGATTAAAATGCTTTTGCATTTTGCACGTTGGAAAGGTCTCGAACTCTGTGAGGTTTGTAGCAAAAAAAAACAGCAAAAAATTTGAGAGAATCGCGGGCAATAGCTGGTTTTTAAATAATAGAAGAAGGTGTAATTTTTTTATGAAATTTTTCGTAAAAAAATAACACTTTTTTAACCATTTTCATGTTCAGAAGTTCTCAATCTAATTTTACTACAAGTACTTAGTCTACAGAACCATTTGAAACTATAATTAATTAATCTATCCGTATCAAACACACTGGTAGTATTGTTTCTCCCTGGGGCACTCACTTTGTAATTGACAGACTACTAGGGTCAGTGGCTAACCATGAGTTTGAAGCAATAGTATTTGTCGATACTCGATAGCAACTACGTAATTTTTAGAATGGAAAAATTTAACAGCGCCTCTAGCGGTTACGGAACTAAAAATATACGTAGTCGCTATTTTGTATTTATAAAAACGATTGCCTCAAACTCATGGTAGAGCCACTAATCATGGAATAAGTATAATTTATTCATTTTTCCATAAACAACGATATTAATAATAATAATTTTATATAAAATCTATCGCCGCTTCACACTACGTCAGCCTGGCCCCGTGCTAAGTACCCGAAGCACTTGTGTTACAGGCAACGGAAATTTATTTAATACTTTTTTACTATAAACATATGTAATATTTTTTGTTATACAAAATACATACATATTTAATACACATCCAATACCTAGAATTTTTAAAACGTTTGTTGTTCCATCGAGCCACGTAGTGAGTTCGTGCTCAAACATTGCACCAAAGAGGTCGTCATGTTGTAAAGAAATAACAAGTTTAAAAAGCTCAATGACCGGCCCAGACTTCAGAAAACTGACGTGAAACGGCGTAGCGCTGTTTTGTCCAGTGAGTGAGTTAACGGGATATTCCTACAAATCATTGCAAATCCCTACTCACGCAACCTATATTTTCTTCATTAAAAGAAGCCGGAAACGCTTCTGGTGTTACCATGGACGACGTCAGTTGTATTCCATCAGGTGACAGGAGGGGTCACCTGATTAATATATGTATTAATATCAAGAATATCTTCTCATCGTGAAAAGAGCCTTAAATAACCACGTTGACAACGTACAGGAATCGGCGATAGTTCGCGACAGTGTCGTGTCAGCTTATGTCCTAGTTGGAGATAAAACTTCCGGGGAGAATAATAATAAATCGCAAAGTTCGCCCGCGCCTTTGAGACAGGAACACGGAGTTAGGGAATATGGAAAGGATATTAGAGATTTAATACTGGTTCCAAGATAGTTCCAACATGCTCCTCAAGCTCCCTGAAGCGGTATCAAAGGTAAGGTTAGTTTTGTAGTCACAGTTATTATAATTGGGCGAGCGAAGTGAGTCCTCTACATCACACTCCCATGTTTGTGGTACATTTTATGGCAAAACTACAAGAGCTATAGGTTCGGGCATTAGCATAGTAATTTTTGTATACGTCTAGATGTGTTTAAACTTAAAATGGTAATAATATAATAGATAATAATAAAAAGATAATATAAATAATATTATACTACTAATGCCATCTCTGAGTTAAGGTTTGCAAATGTAAAGTTAACCTTATCTTAACAGTTGCCCATGTCAACTCATAGATGGCGTTTGTAGTACGATATTATTTTTATTATTTATAATTGTCTAAAATCATCATAGTGTCTATCGTATGATCCGAGTATTTACATATTCTATCAAAAACCGTAAAAAAATATGTCACAGTCATAGAATTCTTTGGAAAACTTAATGTCATAAAATTTCAGAAATACCGCAAGCCCTTAAAAAACTGCGCTTTTGCGCTAGTTAATAACATGAATTGTCGTGGTCATTGCTACTTTGTGTTCTTTCCCTTTTTTAATAGGACGGAAAAAGTGAAGCTTTCTACTCGCATTTTTCTTTAGATTAATTTCGTTGCGGGTCCCAAGACAGCTTTACTATGCCTATCGGGCTCCCTAAGATTATATCAAAGAGTTTTTGTGGTTGGATACTGGTGTTGATTTTGGCGTCACGTCAAAGCTCATTAAATATGATTTTTAGAACCAACTTATTAAAATAGTCGCCCATTGTAGAAGCAATCCGTATACTTAATAAAGTCAATAAAAATTAGACTTATTCGTATGTCCTCTGAGTGAGTTCACAAAAGTGACACTATCGGTAATATGTTACACATTAGTTCATTGATTTTTTTTATCACATTATTTTTACATAATTATATATAATAGAGATAAATGTTTAGTTAATCTATTTACTACACTATAGCATTGGATTAATTGTCTGTAAAGATATGTTTAAGAATTAATAATAAATAAATAAAATTAGAATAATAGCAACTTGACGTTGTTGATTTTGGATTTGGTGATAGAATCTTCAAAGTTGGGAGACTTAAAATATGTCGTTTTCACTTTAGCTATTAAATACCATGTATGCTATTGTTTCACTTAACAACATGGCAGGAACCATATTGACTGCACAGTTAGGCCGCGGAAAAGACTCCCAATTCCCGTGGTATCATTAATGTCTTGTTTACACGTATTAAGTACATAAGTAGGTAACTAAATTTTAACTATAATTTAAGTGATTTAATTTTAAGTATTCGTCCAAACGTATTTAAGTAGTTAAGCTTTTTAGTTGACTCAAGGTGGACGATCAACAACGTACAGAAGTCGTAAATTCTGTCACTAAATTTGTAATTTATGAGGTTTTGGGCAGTAAATTATTGAAATGCCTAGTAAAGGAGCACGACGAAAAACTGTACCCGAATACGCCACTGCACTTGTGAATTTAACTGAATTGTGCTGACATGTGCCTGTCCAAATGTGTCAAGTGACAATCCTCGTTTATCAACTTAACAGAAAAAAAACGAAAAATTCTAGTTATCCGGGTAAGTAGTAACTAAATTTTTATTTGCTTGCTATTAAATTTATGCTTACATGCAATTAATAACTAAAAATTTATTTATAATTTAATTACCTACTTATCTACTTAATACGTGTAAACAAGACATAAAAGGCCGGCAACACACTGCAACTCATGTTACGAGTGTCCACAGGAGACGCCAGTTGCTTTCCATCAAGTGACCTCGTTGGCCCCCTGGATTTGTAGGAAAATATAAATTGCCACATCCAGTTTCTCTACGATATATTCAAAGAGCCAGAGGCATAAATTAGTCGGACGCTATGCGAATATTCACAAGTACCGCTTACAAGTGTTAGATAACACCATACTTAATCGTTAGTTAACAAAATCTTGTTAACTAGCTACAAGAGTTCCAGAAAGTTCAAGACGAGTTTTATGAACGATTTTTTGCTTTTTATTGGCTTATTTAAAAAAACTCGCTTCAACGACACTTTTATTGCAGTTTCACATTCCAATCTTGTAATCAAATTGCAATGGCGCTTAAATTAATAATAATAATAAAACATTTATTCAACATTTTTTACACCACACAAGAAAAAGTTTTAACAAAAAATAAAATAATAATAAGAAGAAAAAACAAAAATAATGATTACTAGATTGGAATAATATAAAACTGCGATAACATGCGCAATTCAATGCATGATTGTTTGGTATTTCATGTACTAGTAGAGACGTAGCTGGGGTATTTTATGTTTTGGTTATATATCTCGACGGCACTGTCATATATTGCCTATTTGATACTAAAATGTGCTATAATTGACATAAAAAATACACAGCTACATAGCTTCACCGAAGGACGATCAAAATATCGAAAACCCGTATTAGAGCTACGCTAGTGGTAGACTCTATCACTGGATTTTTTTAGTAACTGGATTAGAATAAAGTCAAACTACTTTAATAAAGCGAGACGGAGAACTGAACCTATGATTAACAGAACTTAAACCGTGTCATCAATTTGGTGTATATTTCGTATTAACAAGTTAATCCGCTCTGATTAATCAGTACAATTGTAATACCTATCGATTTTAATTGTAGGTAATATGTAAGGGGCTCAGATGTTCCACGGTTACCAAACCTCTATTAAGTGGATTGCGTTACCCACCCCCATCCCCACTCCATCTCCTACCCGCAGGTACCAAAGTAATTTACTTGATTGAAATCTATCGAATCAAAAATTTATTTGTGTAGTTACGAATAGATTTTGAAGATACTTAAAATTCAATGAAATGAAATGGATGTATTTTACTAGGTGTTAAAAATTATCCCGTTTTAAAAACATTTTTTGATTACTACTTGGCTTCTATTGGTCGTAGAGTGATATCTTATAGCCTATAGCCTTCCTCGATAAATGGACTAACCAATACATAAGGAATTTTTCAATTCCGGCCAGTAGTTCCTGCGATTAGCGCGTTTAAACAAACTCTTCAGCTTTATATTATTGGTACGTTACTAATTATGTTGTTGGTTCTTGGTGGAAATTGTGTTCAACATTAATAAAACACACTTTATACTTGCAGTTTCTTGTAATTTATAATTTATACCAATTTTATACACAATACGCGACCGGTTTCGAAATACATTTGGGAGTAAATGTATTGTTGTTTGTTTGGGTTAATTTAGTATTTAGAATATTACCCCCTTCCCGACGCCATATCGATCTTATTATTATTGATATTAATTAGTACCCACTCTTAATTGTGATGAAAATATAATTTAAAATAAATTATGCCTGAAAATCCAAAATGACCGCCGCTACTAAATGTCGGATTATATATTAATAATAATAATAATATCTATGTACGCTTCACACCACGTCAGTCTGGCTCCGTGCTAAGTACCCGAGGGACTTGTGTTACAGGTACCAGACAACTGAAATATATTAAACACTTTTATACTATACACATATTTAAGATTTTTATTATATGATACACATATTTAATATACATCCAAGACCCAGGAATATTGAATAAGCTTTTTGTTCCGTCAGCGGGACTCGAACCCGCGACCCCCGGCTTAAGCTACCAACGAGTTTACCAACTGAGCCACAGAGGTCGTCAATATTACTTCACAACAACCTCATGGGTATTAAATGAAAACACTGGTAGCATACAACCAATAAATTCCTTGCATTTCTCACGCAGATCATTATAAAAAACCAAGATGACCGCCACGACAAAATAGCGGATTACATATTTTTCACAACTACCTAGTGACATACGACCGTGACATACAGACGCGACGTGACATATGAACTCGATAAACGGACGCGACATACGGCCGTGACATACAGACGCCAAATACGGACGTGACATACCATAAACCACACTTAAAACGTTAGAGGGTGAAACTCAAAGGCCAGTCGTATAACATTAATTATAATAATGGCAGTAAGGAACCTTTAAACTTGGCACGCCTTGGTCTAGATTTTATTACTTTTAAGAGATAAACAAGCAGCTCAATCTAGACTTGGCCTGTTTTTTTACAGAATGTTTTTAGTGGAATTTCACTTTTTTTATATAAAAGGTTACTTTTGGCAAAATTTTGTTAATAGACATCTTCGAATTTTTTTTTGTCCAATGATACGGAACTGGTTTTTAAAGGGATCCGCCATAATCACAACAGTCGTCATTATTTTTTAACAAAAAATTTAAACCGACCAGCTAACATGTCATGATTAGTCTAAATTTAAATTTTTGACTGGTACCGACTTCAAAATTATGAAGATTGTGTACGGAAATAGG
>JAOTAV010069992.1:0-13648 GCA_026546445.1 Cyclargus thomasi | reverse complement strand
TAGGGAACGTCAAACTTCACGTATTTAGTGTCACGTGACTGCTGACTGGCTGGAACTTGACTGGGAATAAGAGATCAAAATCCCCCCCAGGGGGGTCAAAAGTGGCTTGAAACGGTTCGTGTAAATATTGCACGGAGTGCGCGCGGCCTGTGTTTCTTAGAACTTGGCCGGCAAACTCTCGTGCGCTTTGATGGTAACCTTAAATATATGACCGAAAAAGAATGAGAAAAAAAATGGCTCGAATAAAAAGTTTCCTTAATCACATTTTTTATAGCCTTTGCTCAAAATATTTATCATAATTTTAACGGCTAGTCTTTAATGCTCAATTCAATATCAATTGGATAAAAACAATGAATCAATTAAAAAACAAAATAAACAATACCTGTATACGTAATTTAAAATACTTTTTTAATAAAAAAAACATAAGAAAGTTATAACTGTCAAAAAAAGAATCTCTCAATAACGATTTTCTTAAAGCATTTATGTAACAAAGTATCGTAAAAATAAAAAAAAACCCTAAGCTCGGAAAACCCAGGTTTCCAATTTTCAAACCCGGATTTTTTGCGATCCCCAGCACCCGTGTTTTCCCGGGTTTTCGAGTTTCGGGTAATGCGCTACTTGGGATATCAATACATTGAAGTATGCATTTTAATTAGGTAACTTTTGAATCATAAAGTTATAGTTTAAATTTAATATTACAATATAAACCATGTTTGTCTAGTGATGTTTTGGATATTCCGATAAGCCGGACTGGCTTCCGGTTGCTGTGAGATGTCTGTGGGTAGGGACCTGAGTTGGTCTTTTATCACTGTGATGGTGGCGAGAGGGTTCTTGAGGGCCTTAATTTTTAGGGCTAGAAGCTCATTTTAGCCTATCCCTGTTTTTTAATATAAATAAATTTTACATATATTTGAAAGAAATGTTTCCTAAGGGTGTTAATTTTTTTAAGTTTGTTTAACGGTTACTCCAGAATCTGCTCGTGTGTGTACTGATTTAAAATTATTTTTCTCCGTTTTCAAATTGCTGTATTGAATATTTCCCATCCAAGTTTACATGAAGGTAATAAAGCCCTTTTATTTCCATGTTTTACAAAGTTTTTACATAAAATAAGATAAAATATTGTACACAAAAAGAACGATTGAAAAACACACATTTTGTTATACCCCTATATAAAATTCATAAACGTATTAATGCGCAGTAAAATTGATCCTAATTTCACTACCTACACCTTATTTTGGGAACATAAAATGTTCCATAGTACATCTTTGATGCCGTAAGCCGTCATATTGGTTCCGAATAACAAAGTTAAACGACTGTCGCGGTGTGTCGCGTCCTCAAAGACACTCATCAACGTCACCCCGGGCCTGCCGCCGACGTCACCCCTCACCCCCTCGCCCCACCGCACCCCTCACCCCACCTGCCTCTGCAAATTCAACTTTTGTCATTTAATAGTCTTCTTAAACCGCTAGGTGTGTTCGCGGTGCGCCCTACTACGTTTATCTGACTCGGAGATAAGGTCGAGTTACCCGTGGCCGGGCGGCGGCGGCGCTGGCGGGAGCAAATATTACATTTTTGATTCGCGCCGCGGGATACCTGGCTAGGGTGATCCCGCGTGCGTCGGCTCCGGGATATTCCGGACTCTCTGTCCCAATTCGCCGCAAATTAATGAAACAGACGTCAACGGCCGCCACCGTCTTGGTTCTATAAGAACAGATAGGAAGAGTAAGGTCTAAACAGGTGCCACTCAATTTGTAATGAATTTAAGTAGGTAAATGAGTAACAAACCGTAAATTAAAACGGTAATAAGTTTTTTGTTTTACATGCACTTCTTACTTGACAGGATTTGTGCTCTGTAATGAAAATAGTATACTTTATTGTGATATTTGCGTTGAGGGCGTAGGTATGTACGGCGTTCCGGGATTCCCGGACCAGTGTGTTCACCGTGCGAGTGCGCGTGACGTCTTTGATCCCGGGGCTCGTGTCTTCCGGTAGACAACGCGACGCTGCGCGACTCCTTAAATGTCGAATTACGTCTTCATATGCCAACACCGATCTATGAAGTTGTTTCTGTATCTATTTTCAAAAACGTAAAAGCTCACTGAGCCTAGTTCTAACTTTATCATTACCACTACAGCATTTTTAAAAAATCACTTAGACCTTCGAGTTTCGAGGGCGTATGTAGGTCTCTACTGGCAGTTGGTACTCGCGTTGGTAATCGCGCTGATGCCGGCGGGCGCGGGCGGAGGCCGGGGGCTGCGCCCGGCCCCTGTTTTGCTATCCGCTTCTAATCCATTTCAGTTAATTGTGGGGCGTTCGCTCCTGACTTTTTAATTTGTCCAAATGAGCAAAGGGTAAAGCGGCTTGTTCCGGGTAAACATTCCCGCGCTCGGCGTAGCACGTGGCGCACCCTAGCTACATATCTGTTTGTACAGAGAGCTCACTATCTGAGTTTTTACAAGCTTTTAATTTACTTTCACCTGTTTAGTTTGCAGCGAAATTGCTAGTAAAATTTGATCCACTAAATCGGGTGAGAATGCGATTTCATTATGACATTAAGCTGATCTGTAATGGGGGTGAAATACCGTAATTTTTTTTGTACATGAATAAACTGTCAAGGTCATTTATAAATATTACATACTAGCCTAGTTTAGACTAATAAGTAATCTTATGCTAACTTAATCTGCTAATTAGAGTATACTAAGATTGTGTCCATCAACACTTTCTTAAAGTCTCTATAAAAGAGAATACACACTATTGTTTGTGTTCTGTTACAGTCACCTTACATCACTGATATCACTAATTTAATCACTAACTCAAAAGGTTTTGTCCTTTTTAGTCTTCTCACTATATCCGTGTTATCGAGGAGCTGGATGGCCTCGACATTCACGTGATGAAGAAGCCTCTTTTCATGGGCTTGGGCATATTTTTTATAACAGTAGAGACCATGTCCACGTTAAGGTCCCGATGTAGGTTTTCGTTTCTTACGTACCAGGGTGCATTGACAATTCCTCTAAGTACTTTGTTTTGGAATCTTTGTATCATCATGGTATTGGTCTTGTTGGTACAGCTCCAGAGCTGGATACCATAAGTCTATACTGGTATAAGGACTTGTTTATACAACAGTATTTTATAATGGATCGATAAAGATGATTTTTTTCTAATTAGCCAGTACATTTTTGTACATCCATTTTTTCTCCTTTTTAAATGTACAACACATTAAAATAAAAATTGTCTCAAATATATTTTTGGAATAATAAAACGTTTTCATTAGGTAAAATTTTCAAGGCGCCGCTTCTCATCAGCCTGGTCTGCAGTACCGTATTGGGGTGTAATAGGAGGGTTATATGACAAGGTTTCAGGTTGCCTCAAACATCTACTCAGAATTTGCTATCAGTTCTCAGATTATTATCATAATTTAAGCTTTTACTGTTGAAAACTATTTTACTATGTGTGTAATAGTAATGCATTGTGCGGAAATCTCTACCGGTGATAGTCGCTAAGTGATGCGCGGTCCCGGGGGAAGCCGCTAATGCCCGCGTTAATATTAATGTCCCCCGGGATACACCGGAATATCCCGGGGCGGCCCGGGTCGCCCCGAGCGCGGACCCGGCCACGCTAAAGCTAGTAGGCGCCTAGCTACATCCGCCTCTAATTGGTATATATATTTTTGCTATGTTTACTAAAGGATTAATATATATTTCAAACTCAAACCATACATATACCATAAATATAGGACCATAAATATTTCAAATTCAAATTCAATCATTAATTTCAGACAATTCATGCACAGTCCATTTACCTATGTTTTTAATTCAATCTATTTCGTAATAAAGCGAAGTACCCGGTCGATGATGTTATATTGTTTTAAACTAATATCTGAAAACTTTTTTTTGACATAAATTATCGCAGATGCGCCAAAGAAGGAATTGACTTCCTCGCTCGGACAGGACAGCTCTATTGTGAGTATTGTTTAAGTGGTGACACCTCGGGGACGATGTCGGGGGCCTAATATTACGTAATTGGGCCCCCGCGGCGTGGCCGGGCGCTGGCCGTAACATCGTTACACGCCTCTCAGCGGGGTTTCCATGTTATGTGTTTTTTGTGTGTTTAGTAACTTGATGGCAGCACAGATTACTGAAATCGGTTTTACCACCGGGTAAAACCGGATGGGTGGCTAACGTCAGTAACAATGTTGATCCTAATGTTATCTACGACTACAACAGCCTCATACATCTCCATTCAAAATTTTGCGAAAATTATGAACGTATGTTACGAGTTGTAACCTCGAGTCAATCAACAGTTTTTAGGGTAATTATCGTCGGGCATCGTTTGAAAAAAGGAGAACCTTAGGGAAAACACATTAACGGCAGTGGCGTAACTATACCGTTCGAGGCCCGTGGCAAATTCGTTTTCGTTCCACTATGTCAAACCAATCGAATCCAAAAAACAAAAACACGTCAAGCGATTATTGTAAAAAATAATCGCTTGCCACTTGTCCTTCCGGCTGGGGGCCCGTTGCATTTTGCCGGCTTGCCACCTTGTAGTTACGCCACTGCCGGCTTTGATTGCGAAGCTAGAGGTCAAATTTATAAGTGATTTCCAAAAGAGGAGGAGGTTATCTTCCTTTTTTAGAAATCGGTTATAAATTAATGGGTGACGCGAGCGCCATATCACTTAACCAGGTATTGATTAAATTCAATACGTTTATATCGTCTTACTACGCTATCTTAACTAGTGAATTAATGTTGACTAGTTAAATAATAATACTTTAATGACCTCCGCTTACTGTTAAAGTTTCTGTTAGATTATCCACAACTTTTTTGACAGATTTTCCACACGAAACCTGTCAAATAATGTTGTATCTGGGGCATTTCACATCAATAAAGCGATAAAAAAAATTTGAAAAAATTGTTCCTGCAAATGTATCAATACTTTCTAGTCGTATAAATTTACAACTATTAAAAATATATTAGAAATAATGATGGTGATTAATCGAGGCCCTATAAATGTTCACTTAACCAAATTATGAACGAAATCCAGAACCTGACATTTTGTTCGCTGCCCGCTTGACGTGAAATGTCCCATCTCTCAAATAGACTATCTGTGAGCGAAGAAACAGGTCCTTAATAATAATATTAATAATAAAATGAATAATAACTTTAAGAAAAATAATGAAATAAATAATAATTAAGCGGATATTGGGAGTTTGGCAACAGCTTCAATATGAGTACAGTAAAATAATAGAAATTCTTATAGGCTTCACAGATAAATAGAGAGTCTTGATATGTTACGATGTCACTTTGTTAATTCTTTCGGAGGAAGATTCCTCTTTTTATGTGCTAAGCGCGAGGTTCGAGTTCTTGCGTCAAGTCACTCAGGTGCGCCGCGGGCCGGCCTCGTCACGTTTCTAATACATTAGTGCGTAAATCGTAATCTATTGATTGTATCGTCTATTGTACGCCGTTGTATTCACCTCCCCCCCGCCTCCCCGAGCTCGCCGACGCGACAGGCGGGGGGAGGGTCGCTGCTGACACACACACAATACGTGTTAACTAATTAATTGTCTCATCCGTGGCTTGTAAAACTTCACGGGGAAAAGGAAACACACAGCTAAATAAAAGAATTAGAAAAGTTTAGCGATAATGGGAATGACATAGAAAGTTCGGAATTTGTATCGAAATAAATTTAATTTGGATATTTTTAATCACGAACGTTGCCAAAAAGCAATAAAGTTACACTGGAAAGTGCTGACCTAGCTTGATAGTATGTATGTAGTATACAATAATGACCTGTGCCGACAGATCATTATTGTATAATATTATAATTAACGAAATGACGAATATTATAATTTTGAATGTAGTACTTCTAACACTATAGTATCGAGACCCCGGGGCACACCGCCCGGGGCGACCCTCCCCTAGATTGATTTTCAATTTTAAATATTAACCTGCCTCGCTGTTTACCGCGTTTGTTGTTCCAGCGGATTTTGATCCCCGCTGCCCCCCGCCCCACCTCACCCCTCACCGAGCGCCCCTCAGCTCGTATCGCTGACAGTAATTATAGATTAGCGGGAAGATGTTAATTAGACTTGGAATCACTTGTTGCTCAGTTGATTCAACCATGGCAGTGATGGTAGGGTTCGGTTGAGGGTTTGGCAGACATGAAGAGCCCCGTAGACCGTCGGAGACTGTCGCTGACGTCGGAACCGAACACTTGTTACTGTAGTGTCTAGTGATATCATAGGTAGTCTTTCATATAACCTAGGATGTCCTAAAGATATATGTACGTTGATATGCCTAGTAGGTGTGAACGGTACGGTACAGTAACGGTGGTGTTGTAGTTTGTATAGTGGATGCAATATCATTACTGATATTCTGACTATAGTCTCTACTTCATGTTTTTCAGTATTTGGCGTTGTACTAAACATCGCCGTTTCCATTGCAATTACTTATTATTATTATTAGGTATATTCAATTTGTGTATTTTTTCTATCTTCACACCTTAAAACCTAAAGATAACAATTTTATCCAACCTATCTAGAAGAGCCGGCGGGGCAGACGTTCTTTTATTAATCTCATATCGATCCCAGATTCCCGGATAGGTAATAAACGAAAATAAACATGAGGTTGTTTTAAAAGCGTGTCACGAGGTTGTGCGGTGCGGTGCGGTGCGGTGCGGTGCGGTGCGGTGCGTGCGGTGCGGTGCGTGCGGTGCGGTGCGTGTGGCGCGCACGCCCGACGCGAATTAGATTGTCGATATTTGAATACGGCTCATTGCGATGCAGCGCCGGTCGCCGCGCGACTCCGCGCTCATTTATTTGTATTGTTATGGTACGATCTCAATTTTTCACGATTTTCTTTTTTTTTCTCTATAAAACCTTACCATTAAACTCGGACCATATTATATAAAAAAGCCAAATTTTTTCATAACATAAAAGGAATTTTGTCTTGTTTTTCAGTGACATAAAAACGTTATATTATGAACACGAACTGTGCGTCTGTGGCTACGTTAATTAGCTAATCTGTGGTGTAGTGGTGCGACCAAGGAACGTTCGGGACGCTAAGCTAGTGCATGTTCAAATTCAAATTCAAATTCATTCCATTCGATTCGATTCCATTCTTTACGCTTTGTTTTGCTACCACGATTTTATTGTTAACGTTTAAATATCGCAATAAACGAATTATAATTGTAAAAGTCGCATTTGATTGAAGATTCTGAAACGCAAAAACTCCAGCCAGCCCTTAAAACGCGCGCATTCACATTACAATTATATATTATGATTATATTCTCACTCCTTTGTTATAAATAAAAAACTTTTTATTAGGATTGTTTATTAAATTTAATATGAGTACCTTCATCTTAAATCTAATTGTTCGTTACATTGTGTTAATCATAAGAAGAATTCGATGGTTACAGCCTTACACTTTTTAAAACATTCATTTGATAATGTCATCTCATATAGAATATCCTATACACCAGCATTGTTGCCATAAAACATCGGCCGTACTGTCAAATAAATCAATAAATAAATAAGAGACAGACTATAAAATATACCTTGTGACTATACCTTGTTGATTACAAAGAATATAGTAAAAAAGTTTACGGCATGTTCTCCATTAAAATCTCTTCTCATAACTTCTCGGCCGCATTCGATTAAGTCGAGCTTATTATTTTTATAACTGCTGCTGAAATATTTGTAATAGCTCAAGTAATACACCGACATACGTAAACATGTAACACGTGTATGTGTCAGTACATGTGTGTGTATGTGTGTGTAGCTCGCACAACACTGGCAGAGTATTAATTTGCGCGGAGAGCGAGGATCGAGTTTAATTAACAAATTTAATTAGAAATTAACTGTTTCGCAGAGTCCGCCCGCCCCCCGCGACCCCCCGCGAGCCCCCCGTCCGCCCTCGCTGCCAGGGCTGGCGCTCTGTAGTTATTATAATTATATTCATACTTGTAGTTGAAGATGGTTTGAGTTAATAAAATAGGCAAACATTAAAGACAGAAAAAACATAGTTTAACATACAAATGTTACATACATTTGTATGTTCAAGAAATAGACAAATGAAGTTGTAATTATAATAAGGTTGCATATGGCTTAATGATCATTAATCTACACAAACAATTGTCATAACTTACCTGGTTGCTTTCCATGTTAATTAAATAAATAAATATTTTAGGGTCTGACCCTGGTAATATTTTAGTTAATTAAAAAATAAAACTCGTAATAATACACACCAAATTAATAATCAAATAAACATTATATTTTTTGTTTGTACATTAATTGATATATAAAAATCTTTTTTTCACTAAATCTTTAACAAAAATCGAAATAATGTAGTATAATTATTCTGCCGTCCTCGAGCTAAAATGCCGCTATGTCCAAAAAGCACTTTTAGAGTTATGAGCAAAAACGCCGCAGTTTTTCTATGGGCTTGGTACTTCATAATGGTAATATTAGTTTTAACAACTCGATGACTATAAAAGCTACACAAATTTTGCTAATACACATCGATAGAGCTTTTTCTTCTGATTATGATGGCATAAAAATGTCAAAATGACCAGATGTTGGTTAACGGCATTTATACGGCAGTAGACGTGGTCTATCTAACGCAAAGTCAAACTTGAGTTATATTAATCAGATAACAGAAACATAATACATTTGATTCCCGCACAGCCCTAGCGCAGCTCGGCTCGGCGCGCTGTGGAAATTTGAAAATTGAATCTAGTCGCGTTTGTTCCCGCTAATTGGTTTGTTTTACTCGCTTAGTTACTGGCCGACAGCCACTGTATCCAGGAGCGGCGACTCAATGTGGGGGTAGTTGGGAAATGGACCTGGGATTTCCATGCGAATTGGAAGCTCTATAGAAATTGGAAACACGTGAAATTGGCACCAGAACGACAGTCTATGGACGGCGTACCGACGGCGAGCGTATTGACAACTCACTGATCGTTGAGTTTCATTAGTTTCGATGTTTCAGTTAGAAGTGTGTCTTGATTAATTTTGTTAATTTGTTTGTTTTTTTATTCGCTTATTGCGCCGAATTTTATTCACTACGCTCATGATAAACTCCTAGTAATTATGCACCTGATAATAATAATAATAATAATAAGAAAACTGACGCATAATTATTATTAAAAATAACATTTAAGATGAAGAGAACTGAACGGTATGGCGGCATTGCATAAGCCTCATTGGTTTTTAAAATCTGTTTCGATAAATATGTGTTTTTCTAGGAAATAAAAAAATAAACTCAATTTAAATAATTATTAATTTAATTAACATTTTTATAGTAGAACCTTATAGCTGCACAAAAATGTATCCTTACTAATATTATAAACGGGAAAGTTTTTTATTTGTTTCGTTATTTATCATTCACGCTCTAACGGAACAACCAATTGACTTGATTTTTGGCATAGACCTAGTTTAAAGGATAGAGAGTATCATAAGATTTGATACTTTTGGTTTTGAAAAAACATACCGTATTTGAAAAAAAAAACGAATTTTTGAATTCCACGTAAGCGAATCCGCGGGCAAATGCTAGTATTTTTTACACTTTACAAAGGTTAGAGATAACTTTGAAGTCATCATTTGTGGCAGTCTCCACTATTAATCGGTGGCGTTTATAGGTTTTTTTTTATACAAATAAGTGGGCAAACGACCAAACGCGTTACCCATTGAGACTCGCGACATCAGGGTTGCAGGTGCGTTGCCGGCCTTTTATTTAGTCTTACCTATAATGTCTACAATAGAGAAGGGATACTCTACAGTAGAAAAAATCAGTATCCTATGATGTGATAACGAAGCGTCTTTCCCCAGGTGTGGTTCCAGAACCGCCGCGCAAAGTGGCGCAAGACGGAGAAGTGCTGGGGGCGGAGCACGATCATGGCGGAGTATGGCCTATACGGGGCCATGGTGCGCCACAGCCTGCCACTGCCCGAGACCATCCTCAAGAGCGCCAAGGACAACGACAACGTCGCGCCATGGCTGCTCGGTGAGTTGAAAATGGTTTATGTTGTGAGTCGATAGGTTAGGATAGGTTAGGCTACCTTAACTAACCTAACTTATTTAGTGAAGTTAAGTGTTGTGGTCTTTAGTCTTATGCAGCAGCAAGGGAATAAAAGAATATAGAAAGAATTGGTCAAACCGTACCAGAATTGAGCTACAAAAACTGGGTAGACTTTTAAAACCAACGGTTAATATTGTAAGCGATTGTCACCGCGCCTAGACTCACATAGAGTTAATGTTGTAAGGTATAGTATTGAGCATTTTTATATAATAGTCTTCCACCTTTGGCAATGCAAGCGTATATGATAATATAAACTTTTGTTCTAAGACCTAACATAGCCTTTGCCTTAGCTGAATAAGGCAACTAGATAAGACATTATCTAAAAAGATAAAACTCAAAGACGACTGACTGACCGACAAAGTAAGTGCTAGCAAAGTAAATATATCAACGCACACTCCAAACTTCCCCGACAGGTCGGGCTACAATTCGGCATACAGGTAGATGTTATGAACAACCAACATTTATACAGATCGAAATGAGAAACGTTCTTTTTCTAAGTCAGTTAGTAAGATTATAACAAAATATAGAATATGCATAATTTTTTATTCTTTCTTTAAATAAATCTATTTTTATAGGAAAACGATGTGGATTGAACTACATCGTTTTCCAGTTTTTTGTTAAAACAACAAAGTTACAAGCCTTTAAAATAGTCAGTTAGGAAAAGAGATTCGATATTGATTGTGACGTCAAAGTCTATAAGCTATACAAATATACAAAATCATACTAAATAACGTACAAATAATATACAAAGTTCATACTAAATACGTTTTGAAAGAAAGAGACGGGTAGAAAACTTAAATCGCTAATGTCTTACTTATTTCTTAACAGAATTCAGAGATTTTTTGTCATTCTGTATATCATTTAGCCCACTATCATACTGACTTGCATTCAATAAATTTTGTCTTACACGCATCTTTCCTATTCTATCTTATGTCTGATTTACTCGTACTTAGTAGATAAGTAAGTAACAAAGTCATTTTACTTCATGTGAACATAAAATTTAGTAGCAAGTGGCAAATTAAATGACTTAGTTTAAAAGATTTAGTAACCTATTTCTCTACTTAATACATGTAAACAAGACAAAAGGGTCAAACTAGGTGACGAAAATTTGTATGAAACGCAAGCAACTCAAGATGTCTTAGACTTAGATGGGTCCTAACTTAGATCCAGGTTATTTGCTTTCACATTATGTATTAATCTCAATCCTTGCTTACCACATAATTATAGAAAAAGTTTATAAATGCTTATCCTGCATATTGATTTTTATTACCCGAATAAAAGTCGTATAGACTAATAGTTGCTAAAGTTAAAAACATTGTCAAATCTATAAATTTTAAAACTAGTTAATTATCCTCAGTATATGTAATTTTTTTTCGTCAAATTAGAGGACTAGCGAGCATTATTTTACAATGGACACTCTGATGGAAAGCAACTAACTTTGCCCACGGTTACAAGGATTGTATTACCTGTCTAGCAATAGGAAATATTATGTATGATTTTTTCTGTCTTTTAATAAATCTATCGATATTGAAAAACGATGTAGTCCAATCAATTTTACAAGTTACAAGTTACAAATATATAACAAGTTACAATAATTATAACAAAGTTACAAGCCTTTAAAGTAGTTAGAAAGAGAGATCCGATATTGATTGTGAAAAAAAGTTCATACTAAATACAAAGTTCATACTAAATTAAGTTTTGAGGGAAGGAAGTGGGTAGAAAACTTAAATCGCTAATATCTTACTTATTTCTCAACAGAATTCACGGATTTTTTGTCATTGTGTATGTCTTCAAGCCCACTATCATAATAATTTGTATTCAATTTTGTTTTATACTCATCTTCCCCATTCTTGACGCATACTTAAACTCCTTATTAGAACTATCCTTTAAACAAATATAGTTTAATTTTATAATATATACACTATGTAAAAGAATACGTAATCATTGACTAAAATCAAAACCGTCAGCATATAAACCAAAGCAATATGTTATTGACAAACTTGTATATTTCATCATACATAGCGGGGACATGTCACAAATAACATATGAATAACGACGTTATGTGTTAAAAATGTATGTGTTGTCGTATGTCTGACAGATACAAATATGTGTGTTAAAAATACAAGTGTGTGTGTCAGCTATAAAGCCATTCGTCTCGCCCTCACGTCACGTACCACTGGAACAAATAAAAAGCTTCTCATAAGCTGTCGAGAGAATCCACTTGGTGTTCGCCGCGCTTTTATTGTATACTCATAAGGTTGAAATTCGCGCAGCACAAGAAGTGAACATCTCTGGTCTGAGATTAAAAATTACACTTTTGCTTGTTCGGGGCGGCGCGGTGTGCTTGTATGTATGTATCAGGTATTGTTGTATGGTGCTCTTTTTTACGCGTCAGCTCGTCTGGTGTGTAGTGGGACTTGTTATGTTTTGTAACTAGCCCAGTGGAGTGTTTCTATGGCTTAGTCTTTGTAACATCATAATATTATGCTGTTTTTTTATATAATTATTTTAATCTATAGAAATATGATACATGCAAAAGTATGTTTGTTTGTTTGTCCTTTCTTCACGTAAGCTACCAATCGACTAGATTTTTAAGTTGAAAGAAATGGAGAGTAACATGGGCCTTTTTACATTTTAACAAAATGAATTTGTCAAAATCTGTACCTAGTTAAGACGCACAGGTAATACTAAATCTACTTCCTTGGTCCTATGGTAGATACTTATAGGACAGCACAGATCGAAAAATAATTATATATAATAACCTTGTAACTCGCAACTGTACTATTTTATTGTTGTATCCGTAAGCGAAGGATACACGCTCAGTCTGGCATCGATCAATCTGAGATTGACGTCAGAATAATAAATGAAAAGTACATAATATAAAATGATCAGCCCATGATTGACATCAACCGCTGTGACGCCGTGATGCAAAATTGAGCGTGTAAACTTTAAACGGTTTAAGGGAATAGAATGTTTCTGTTCTGGGAAACACGAAACCACTGAATATTTTGCATTATCACTCACTGGCATACTGATATTATATTCAACTTATTATCATGTACGACATCCTTAGATCAAATCAAAGTAGGATAAAAAAATCCGAGAATTTCGCAAAACAACTTTGTTTATCTGCCCATTTCTGCTCTTCTTGTCTATAAATATATATATATGTATAAATTGTCTATATGTATCTGTAACACCACAATAGGAGCTAATAAAGATGGGGACGCCATTTTGGTATGTATCAGCAAATTTTGTTTCTGATTGTTACACGTGAATGTTGAATACTTAACAAAGTCCTATTTTGAGACAAGCTTGGACAGTGTTTTCAATTCACAGAGTCCTATTTTGAGACAAGCTTGGACAGTGTTTTCAATTCACAAGACCTATTTTGAGACAAGCTTGGACAGTGTTTTCAATTCACAAGTCCTATTTTGAGACAAGCTTGGATAGTGTTTTCAATTCACAAAGTCCTATTTTGAGACAAGCTTGGACAGTGTTTTCAATTCACAAAGTCCTATTTTGAGACAAGCTTGGACAGTGTTTTCAATTCACAAAGTCCTATTTTGAGA
>JAOTAV010069981.1:0-13648 GCA_026546445.1 Cyclargus thomasi | reverse complement strand
ACAGTAGAGTTGGTAATGACTGAGTCCACCTGATGTAATGGCGGCTTTGGCATAATCATCCACACTCTCATTACCAGAAGTGATCCCTAAAAATTATATTTTATCGAACGTCAGGACCACTTGAACCCGCACAAAAACAGTTTATTAGCTATGACACTCCTCTAAACTCGTGAATTGTGTTGTTTAACGAAATAGCCCCGGGATTTTACCTCATAAACTAGTAAATCACTTCCTTTTTTCGTTTCTTCGAAATTGTTTTTAATTTTTGACGTTTTTTAAGAGTGAAGTGTCAAAGTGGATATGTCAACGTCAATTGAAATGACATTTCTCTCAGGTGAACAGGCTCATGAAAGGAATACAGATAATAGAATATTTAAAAGTGAGTATTTTATTTTGTACAGCCTAATTGTATTTCTGATACAAAAACCGGCTAGTGCGAGTTGGACTCGCGCACGCAAGGTTCCGTACCAGTAAACAGCAAAATTGGAAAACTTGTTCTGAAAGTTATAACAGTCAAACACAACTTGTTAGCAAAAGCAAAGCGCGATGTTGACGACTATTATCAAGAGAAAAAAAATGGCAAAAATCCCATTTGTTGTATAAGAGTTCCCCTTAAAATATTTAATTTATTTTGTTTTAGTATTTGTTGTTATAGCGGCATTAGAAATATTTAAACTCTGTAGCTTCTACTAATCTAAAATCGAATCTAATCGTTTTTACCCTTTAACATAACCTAACTGAACTATCCAACATTAGCCATAGATTTATAATAATTTTGCATAAATAAAAATAATTTGAACCTTTAGTTCCTGAGATTAGCGCCTTCAAACAAGCAAACACTGTTCCGGTTTTAAATGAAAACATAAATGGAAGAAGGGGATAACTAACATTTTACAACCTTTAAAGGTTAAATGTTACCTTGTACTTACTGGTGTTTTTCATATCTTATTTTTTAAATTATGTAGCTACTAGCTAGTGTATCTAGCTAGGTATACATAAAACCCACATTGCTATAATTTCGAATAATTCTTCGGGTCCAAATTTAATAATAATTATTATTATTATATAATAATAATAATAATAATAATAATTATTATTATTATGTCTTCTAATATGAACATACATAAAAAGAAGAAGAAAATACACATCGCATTTTAGCGGGCATTGGTGCTTCAATCACCGTAGTTAAAACCAAAATAAATAAAAAAAAAAGCTTTTAAGAACATTGACACTTAGGTACAAACTAAGACACAAACAAGCCAAGTTAAATAAAAACTTGTAAAAAGAATTCACAAAACAACTTACCGCTAACTATCAGTAAACAAAATATACAGCTCAGACACAGGTAGAAATTTCCTAGCTTCTGAAAAGGGTGCTAACTCATGGAGCCGTTGTGTACCATTGCTTCGATATCAAACAAAATTAGATTAACAAATTATATTAAAATCTTTTCGTAAAGATTTAATTTGAGGTCAAAAATTTTACGGTACCTACTCCCTGTATACTTAATTCCAATTCCTAATGCCAATTACAATTTTTAATATAATTTAAAAAAATATTTATTTTAAATTACTATCAGAGAAGTTGATTAAAATTAACACCGACTAAGCTCCGTCGTCTGACTATAATTTGATTCTTCGATATACACGGTTTGTTACGGGTTAAAAAAGATTTTAATTTTTTTTTTAAAGGGGCTCGTCCCGCCATAAATATTAGGATAACGAAAAAAAAAAAATGATTCCACATTATTTCAATTATTTCTTTTCGTAACAACCTACCTCTGATACGATAAAAAAGAATTGACGACATTTATCAAAATTTATTTGCCTATTGTCTAAAGATTACCCACACATTTAACGATTCAGTTTTATAATAAAAAAAAATAACAAAACATATATTTTGTAGCAAACTCTATACAAACTAGATTTTTTAATTTACCAGGTTCAGGTATCCAAAAGGTATTCATTATTAAAATGGTTCCGAGATAAAACTAAAGAAAGCTAGCTTTTTTTCGCGGCTTCACTCGCATGAAATTCGAAAATTGGTAAAAATGGTTTATTTTATTAGTATGTTTTTTTAAAACAAAAGTACATAGCCTCTCTCTCTCCATCCTTACAACTAAATCTATGCAAATCAAGTCAATAAGTTGCTTCGTTAGGGCACGAAGGATAAACAAACAAGCAAACACACTACGCGTCCGTGGGTTTGGTTTATTTTTTTACATTTGGTTCGCATTCGAGAGGGTGCAGGTTTGAACCCGGGCGGAGGCGTGTAGCAATGAGACATTTTCCGATCTCAAGTATATAAAATGGATGCTTCTTGCCAACTAAATATCATAAAAAACACTTTCCCATTTATAATATTAGTAAGGATATTTTTTCATTTAATATCAATGGTAAATGAAATGGTTATTCCATTTCCCATCGTACATCTGAATGCACAACATCAAATAGAATCGATTTGTTTTCATCCAACTCGTGGCAATGATGAACCAACTCAACCGAACCGAAAGTAGGTTTTCATTTTTCAATGTTTTCAGCAACATTTTACATTTCTAAACTAATTGATGTCCGCAACTCCTTTGCGCCAAAGTTTGTTTAACGCGCGGGAATCGACCATTTTTCCGGCATAACAATTATCCTATGTCGTTTTCCGGGACTCAAAGTATTTTGATACCAAATTTCAACAAAATCGGATCAGCGGTTAGGCGTGAACGGGTAACAGACAGACGAACTTTTGCATTTAACATATTAGTGTAGAAGTACCTAACGTACATATTATTTTATGGGATATCTATACTCTAAATCAATAATAGATAATATTCAGTTCTTCTGTTCTGACATTGCAAGTGTCCATGGGCGACGGGGCTCCTCAATTATATGAAAAAAAATATATATTTAGAGGAGCCTTACCGGACACCCGGAACTCGCCAGGAAGCGTAACTGATTATTTATTTATTGCGCGCGAATTTAGGGCGCAATAAATTATTTAAACTGCCGAACCGTAGCAAAAAGCCTGCCTTAGTCAAAGTCATGATGAGACCCGTTATATAGATACGTTTCGTTTATTGTTATTTTTTTTTATATAATTTGCCGTTATGATCAATGTTATAGGGGTCGCGAGTGGTTGAAATCTCTGGATAAAAATATACACTTAAAAACATAAAACTGAAGACTTTGTTTGTTTGAAACCGCTAATCTCAAGAATTACTGGTCGGAATTGATTTTTTTTTGTGTCGGTAAGTCCATTCATCGAGACAGGCTATATAACATAACAGCAAATGCCGAGCAGTAATAAAAAAAGTGTTAAAAACAAGATCGCGGGAAACAACTAGTAGAAAGTAAAATTGGAGGTTAGGTCTTGATTGATAAAGAATGAGCAGGGCGGTGGGGAAATTGCAGGGAGGAATTTTCCATTCAATGAATGTTGTTGACACAAAAGTCTTCAAAATACTTATTGTCCGTAACATTCTACCATTACAATAGCGTGCAATTTAAACATTTCTTAACATTAAGTCTATTATTACTTTAGTTACATTTTTAATTAAGAAAAACATTGGGTTTGTTAAAAAAAATGACAATGGAATATTTAAATGTACAAAATCAATAGAATAGTTAAAAGTTAGGGGGAAGTTAAAACAGAGCCAGTTGCCGGACCTACGTACGTCATTTCGGTCGGAATATGTCAATTCCGTGGAAGTCGTGATCTGTCGGCTGGGTTTGACATAACGCGACCAATTTACTTAGCTCCGCAGTCTTTCACTCTTCCTACTTCCCTGATTTAGAATATAGAAGTTTTATGATGGAGCCAATAAGTTTCGTGGGTTATAAAATTTGTATGAAAAATGCGCTGACTACAGATTTATACATCAACTACACGACGCTCGCGACTCCGTTGTACAAATTTGTTTACCGCACGGGAACCGTACATTTCTCAGTGATGAAAAGTATCCTATGTCCGTCCCCGGGACTCGGAGTATCTCCGTCCCAATTTCCAGTAAAGTTGATTCAGCGATTTCAACTAAGAGGCAACAGACAGACTCACTTTTGCATTTATAATATTAGTTTTGCTTGGTCTATATTATCTGCTGTAGAATACTACGCGAGTTATGCATATTTAAATTACCGGTGCAAGCGGCGACGGCGGCGGCGGCGGCGGCGGCAGGGTGCACGTCCGTTGCTAGGCAACGGCAAGATGGCCGCCGCAACAGGACGACGCGTATTCCCGCGCTACAGAGATATCGATCCCGGGATATACGTGTCATAGCCGAATTACTAAATGCAGAACGTTCATATTCAAGTCATTTAGTTCCTTATATGACTTACGAACACAGTTTAAGACATAAGTGGAAGAAGCGGGTAGCTAACATTTAAAATTTTATGCGTAAATGGACACTTTAGAACCAGAAAAATAATTTGGAATTAAAATAATGTGGATTTGATGTATAGCTAGGTACACTAGCTAGATAATTAAGATTTGTTGCAATTTCAAGGGAAGACATTTGTATTTACTCAAAGGTTGTAAAATGTTGGATATCCGCTTCTTCCACTTATGTCTTCAATTTATTCATGCACTAGGTTTTGCTCGCGTGAAAATGGAAAATCGCGTGAAAATACGAGTATTTTTGGAACATGATTTTTTCTTAGACCAAAAGTGACTATGCCAAAAACCGAGTCGATTGGTTGCTTCGTTAGGGTCCGAAAGAAAAGCGAAAAGACAAACAAACAGACTGTCATGTACAATATTAGAATGGATTATATAATATTAAAAGTAGTAACATTATTATGTTCTCACTTTTTAGTCTGCACTATGTTTAGGCCTCGCAGGACAACGCCTGTCGGGTCCGCTATGCGACTTATTGAGTAAGGTTAGTACCACGAGTGATACGACACAGCTACGAGCTACGCGCTACGAGCTACGAGGCTACGCGCCCGCTACGAAATCTCTACGATTATTATTAACTCTTTGTCAAAATATTTGTCATTTCTATAAAAAGACGATTGTAAACAAAGTGCCGTGTAGTTACTTTGTTGTTAACAATCGCGGTTTGTATAGAAATTTGACAGAGGGTTAATGAACCATACCGCCTACCATGAGCGAATTCATAATAACCCCATTATTTATGAAAATATTTAAACAGTGTTTAACTAATCAAGTGTCTGTCTCTTTCTGTCGTGTGAAGTTTTCAATTTTCGACAAAAGGACTGCGAATGTTGTAAATTAAATAAATATTAGGGGGCAAGCGTGACACTTATGATATCAGAAGCGTTGCAAGTGCGTTACCGGCCTATTAATGCCCTACGGAACAGGGATAAGGAATGAGGTGGAGGGGGTTCGGTAAACTCACTTACTCTAGACGAAACACTACATTTAAAATTTTCACTGACAACTGAAATAGAGGTCCTTGTTTCATTTGTTATATTCTGTGGTCTAACTTTTTCATAAAAATATTTAAACAGTGTTTAGCTAATCAAGACTCGCAGTCCTTGTATGGAAGAGCGAAAACGTCACACGACAGAAAGGGACAGTGAACCTAGATTAGTTAAACACTAGTTAAATGTTTTTATGAATGAGGGGATTAATATTTACGGAAACTTTCACCATAAGTTATGACTGGGTTTGGCGTAACGTGGCTAAGTTACTTAGATCCGCGATCTGGCTTTGTACCAACTTTTCTGACAGTAAAACACGATGTTTGCCGTGTACCCAGTTAATATAAACACATCAACAGTCGAGCCCACGAGGGCGGTGGGAAAGTAGGGGGAGGGTGTTTATTGACACTCGGGAGAGGGGAAGGGGGGGAAGTGGATGCACTCAGGTGCACCTGTGACCGTGGACTCTTGAGAGGTACGGAGGTAATGAAATTTTGTCGATATTAAAGTCTTAGAAGATTGTTACTAAGCTGTTAAAGCCGCTCGCGTGGAAATCCAACATTTCAGTGCATTTAAATGGTTTGTGGCGATCGACGGACAAACATCCGGATGAAGTAACTTTCACAAGTGTAACAATAACACAACGGTTGTAATAATAACAAATAAAACGCACTACGATTATAAAGCATACTAGCTGTTGCTTGCGACTACGTCCGCGTAAAACTCTGCTGTTTCATATAAACTTTTAACTGCTTGGCCACTATTGGTCGTAGCGTGATGTTATAGAGCTTATAAGCTTCATCGATAAATGGAATAACCAACAAAAAAGCATTCTTTAAATTCTGACCAGTAGTTCCTGAGATTAGCGAGTTCAAAAAACTTAAGCTTTATATTATTAGCATATTATTATAACTAAAAACGTAAATTCATTTTCTTTATGGCTTATTTCATCACTTTTTGATGAGTGTCAAATACTTATATATGGAGTATGAAGAATCTGTTAAATAACTTGTGGATAGCCTAGACGACACATATCAGAACGTGGTCCAATAACCCCTTTATCACTCAGCAAAATATATATTTTGCTACAGTTTTTTTCATTTTTCCTTCTATGCTCTACATTAAAAAAGTTTGCTCTGAACTGATTTGAACTGAAAATATTCGAAGACATGAATATCTTTACTATGCAGTTGATTTATACTCGATAATTTTCATTGACGAAGGACTCCACATGACGTACAGTGTAAACTCGTAATATCCGGTTCTGTGCCGGGTTCCGGGTACAGATTTACCGGGTAGGGATAGTCAGGATAGCCGTTAAGCTATCATCGTGATAATCGACGAACCCCTCTCCCCTCCGCCCGCCCGCCCTACGCCGATTGGGGTTACCAGCTTTGGGGTTCTCCGCCGAATTTTGGGCTGTGAGGTGGCATTTTTGTTTGTAGTATTTTCGTTAATACGTACATGTTTGATTGAATATGAGTATTTATAGCATTTTTGTTGGCACTATCATTGTGTTTATAGGCTATGAAATAAATAAGAAATATCGATTATCACGTTAGACTTAAAGCTTAAAGAAACTTACCAAGTTTGCACCGAAAATGTTTCCTATAAAAAAAGTTTAAGCTACATATTATATCTTTAGATTGAGACATTCGTTTGTTAATATAAACATAATATCGTTGTTATGTTCACTTACGAAAAAGCGCAGCTTTTTATAGGCTTGCAAGATTTTTTAATTTGCTAGCCACGTGTTAAATTTTTATTATTATGTTAAATATTGTTGCTATTTTATATTTAAACACAGCTGCTCATGTACCGAAATCACTATGCTGAAGCCCAAACCTAAAACTTTTATAGTTTTTCCGTAAAGTGTACCACAAACATCTACGGGGAGTGACATATAGAGGGCGGAGGGAAGGAAAATTCTCCCATAATCATTTTAGAGGTATTCGAATTATATACAGGGGTACATTTTGGGGTGGGTAACACCGCCGACCGCCCGGCAGTGCGGCCCGGACGCCGCCACGCACGCACGACTCCTCGCGCGTTGCGGATCGTTGTGTGACCGCCTGTCGGGATGCTGGGACACCGGTGAGTTATGTAATACTCCTTGTTATATCCTGTTATTATAATAATATTCCGGCACAAACACTCTTATACAGTTTATTTATGTTATTTAAGTGAATACAATGTCTCGTATAGCGTGTCTATGTAAACACTATGTAAATGGATGATCATTTGTTATTTATGTTTACATATAAATTACATTTATGAAGACATAGATATGTGAATGTGATAAGTGAAAAAATGAGCTTCTTTTTGTATTCATGGTATTCGTTATGAATACAACTTTGGCGGATTTGCGTATTTATTTTCTTCCTTATTATAATTTTGTTTTTTAATTAACTTGCACCCGCTCTGGCTTAATGTTTTTTATATATCACCCAATGTATATGGAGTGTCGAATAAATAATTATATAGTCGTTGCTAAGCATTTGTGTGTTATCCAACAAAAAATAATATTATTATATTCTCAGTAAATCTTTTATAAATTGCCGTATTTATGGATGAAAAAAGTAATATATATTTTTTTAATTTGAAAGGATTTAAGAGGATGTTATTAGAATCAAGGTTTAACTTCCGCCTTAGTTTTAATAAACCACCACTTGGTAAATTGTAAAAAAAACCATCGACTAGCCGACTTTACGTGAAAAGTTTATTACCAAATAAGCTTTTAACGCGCGTTGAATTGCGTAAAAATAAGTACAATCAGAGAAGTTGAAACAGATACAGATCGTGGATCTAAGTCATTTGGCCGTATTATGTCAAACTCATTCGACTGATCAGGGCTCATATGGAATTGAAATATTGCGACCAACTGACGTAGGGCCGTCAACTGGCCCTCATTCTAAGTACCACCACCACAGTAGCCTATATTACTATCTAACCTTTCAACTACGTTTATGCCAAAAATCAAGCCGATTAGTAGCTTAATTAGGGCATGAAGGAAGGACAATAAACAAACGCACTGTCCCATTTATAATAATAGTATAGATTGTAAATATACTGTACTAGTGATTCTCATAGAGGATGTTCAATCATTACATTTTTTTCATACAACAAAATACAGCATTAGAAATTCTTATTGTTTTTAAACCCTTCATTTATAACTTCCTAAACCACACAGCCGATGAATGAGCGATTGTTAATGTAGTAGTTATTGTCAGTTTACAAATAATATTGAGCCCACACGAAGGGCGGGCGGGTATATTTAGTACGGGAGCGAAGGGCGGAGAACCCGACGATTACCGAAACTGTACCCCAAGGGTGTTATGATTGACGCCTTGTTTGAGACAAAATACTGCACTTCACCGTGAAAGCACTGTTTAACATCCATACTAATATTATTAACTAATTGGTGAAAGCAACTTTGTTGTGCAAAAATTTGTATATCACGCGGGAACCCTACATTTTCCGGGGATTAAAAGTATCCTATATATTGCCCGAAGCTAGTAGCTATTAAACAAAAAAGATTTATTCAAATCCGTCCAGTAGTTCCTAAGATTAGCGCGTATAAACAGATAAAACGACAACTTTTTAAATTTTTTTGTCGATATGTGTTCTATTACTGTTTTTTGGCACCCCCACATTATTTTGTAATAATATTAAATGTACAGACACTTCAATTTTGCTGTTTTAGATATAGATATTAGATATAGCTGTTTTAGATTAGATAAAGTGCAGGTGACTTTGTTTATCCGTCACGCCCTACCTAAGAAACCACACAAACCCATTTTGTTATAGACTTAGTCATGGTATGGATAGAGATTTGAAAGTAACAAAGGCTTTGATTTCATAAATTAGGTCCCAACTGATACAAGAATATCCGTATTTTTTCGCGATATGCTAATTTTATGCGGTAGAAGTCGCAGTCACACGTGAAATTTGGATGGAAAAATTTATAAAGCCGTTTTGGTTGTGCAACGTAACAGCTTATACCTTCACATTAGAAATATAGAGTAAATGATATAAGACAGTTTGTGTATGGCATTTTTGTGTTCATAGTTAAGAGGACGATAAAAGCAAAATTGACTATTGCATCATTTTATACTTGATAATATGCTACGAATCGTTTCATTTTTTGTACATACATACTACATTATATTTGTCAGCTCCTGTAGGAGCGAACACAAAGTTTAATCACGCATATTTCTTCGTTTCGCAAAACGATACAAAATCTGCGTACGTTCTGTCTCACCTGGCATATGAATGACGGTCGTAAGTGTGAAGAGAGGAAGACGATGTTGTATTTTATGCTTTATTCGCCGCCTTAAAGATATTTCCGAGTTTCTCAAAACAAAAATATCGAAAACCATTTGCGAACCTTAACGACCTGACTTCGGTCATCACTTATCGTCGGATCAGCCATCAATTTCTCCCGAACATTTTCCTCATTTCCCAAAAAAACATTTCAAGATTTCCTCATCCCCGAGGTTTTCCTCTTTCTTTCTCTTTCTGGTGTTATATATAGCTGCTGATCCTTGTCTTTAATTAATATTATCCTTTCTTCCTTTCTCTCTTACTATAATACTACAAATGTGAAAGTGTGTTTGTTTCGCGGCTTCACACGACACAACAACCATTCGACTTGAGTTTTGGCATCGACTTTGCTTAAGGGTTGGACAGTGACATAGGCTACTTTTGTTCATGAAAAAACATCATGTTTCGGAAAAATTCGTATTTTTGCGGATCTTCAAATTATATGAGGGCGAAGTTGCGGGCAATAAGCTAGTTTGCTGATTTCGTAAAGTCAGATAGTAGACTTCACAGTTCACTGTTTGTTTATTAAAATAACTGTTATATCGAAGTTAAACTCACAGACAAATATATCCATTCAAATATTTTAAAAAAATATTTTATTTTTCACTAGTCCCGGAACTTCGTTGCGCAATAATTTGTATATCACGCTAGAACCGTACATTTTCCCGGGATAAAAAGTATCTTACGTGTTGCCTAGACTTAGTGTCTATTAAACAAAAAAATATTCGAATGCATTCTGTAATTCCGGAGATTAGCGCGTACAGTCAAACATATAAACAGACAAACAGATAACTTTTTCTGTCGATTTGTGTTCCATTACTGTTCCTGAGCCCCCCATATTGATTAGTTTGTAAAAATATTAATCGTACAGACACGCCAATTTTTCTGTTTTATTATTTGTATAGATAAGAATTTTTACAGTTTTTCGAATTCAACGCGAGCGAAGCCGCAGGTAAAAGCTAGTGTTATAGTATTTCCTTAAATTCTTTCCTTAATATCCAACAAGAATATTTTTCTTGGTCCGTTGAATGGATTAACCTAGTTCGTACAGTTTTGTCGGCGTAACAAAATTAACGTGACTACGGTTCATTAACCGTAACACAGACGTGGTTACGTCTTGCATAATAGGAGGGTCGACTACCCCTGTACTTGCACGTAGTAAAACCTACCGTATATTTTATATAATAGAGTCCTAAATAGCTTGTGCAGTTAACTACCCCGGTATGTTTTCGTTTCTTACACGGCTGTGAATGTTAACGACCGCCGCGATTCAGTGATCGATATGCAGACTCTGCGAGGGTCAGGGATTCGAATACTGGCTTATTTTGGAAAATATGTACCATCACGGTAGTTGGTTTATAGCCGGATTGTGGGCCTAAGTAACCTGGTCGCGTTACGTTTGCCCAACCGAAATCGCGACTTACACGGACATGACACATTCCGACCAAATGCCGCTGATCCGTCAACTGGCTAAGGATTAATTTTCTCTATGGTACAGTTATTTTAAATAGTTGTAATAAATCTGTATTACTTAATAATAAATGCTGGGTAGCCTGTAAATACTAACATTGGCATAATATGCCACAGGTACCTAAGTTTCACATTTGACTGTCTATCTTTAAAAAAAACACTAATATAATGTGTTTCAGTAGGAACCTCGTAAAAGAAAAGCTACCACAATATTTATATTTCTTCATGAGTTCTTCTTCAAAAGTCCTTCAATTGCATAAGTCCTACAACTATTTTGTTGCTCTACATCAGTGAAAATCTCGCTGAGCGAATCTTGCTAAAACTAAATTAACTAGCTACTTGCTAAAACTATGTTAAATGCCTGAAATGCAAAAGTTTTTAATAATTCTTAAAAAAGTTTTTAACAAAATCTGGCAAACTTTCAACTTATTTCGACTCTCAGTCGCATTATAATTAAATTTGGCTAGTTCTTGGGAAAATGCGATATTGATTTTCTTGATGGATGAGATCTTCTGCAATGTTTATGGTAAATTATTTTTAATTAAATAAACTGGCCCTTAGTCATTCCAAAAAATACTACAACTGTTGTAAGTATTATAATAGAATTAAGCACATAATATATGAATTGCTATGAAGTGTTATAAACAGGGTTTATTTTGATTAATGGAAACCTCAAGGCTTGTCAGTACGTTATATAGGTGGCTACCCAAAACAAAGATAAATACCTAACGCTAAAATGTTTTAACATGTAAAGGTTCACTACTAACCCACAAGTACAGTTGCTTGTCACGAGTTCCATTAAATCTCAGGACCGGTTTCACCGCATACATATTATAGTCTATTTATTTAACAGATACAACTTTATTTGACAGATTTTGTATGGAGAATCTGTCAAAAAAGTAGTGAATACCCTAACAGAAAATTTTACAGTACGCGGTGAAACAGGCCCTTAAAGTTGTAATTTACTTATAATATCGCTTCAATAGTAAAACGTTTTTAAAAAGTAATTAAGCGATATTATGGTTTTTCGCTTCTTTATACAATCAACAAAATGTATTACATGAGCGTTCGTTACGACTTATGTCATTTCCATAAATTTTTGTTCACTTGGCTAAGCCCCCTGTTTCTATATTTATGTTCGGAAAAATTCTTTTTTCGATTTTCCTTTCTCGGTTTATGCAACTCGTGCATAAAAGTCTTAAGCCACCAGTGCACCTGTAACTTGGAGAGTTGCAGGTGGCTTAAGACCATCAACGTCTCAACGTCGGTAGTCGCTTTCCATCCAGTGATCCGATTGCTCGTTGCCTAGTTTTGTAAAAAAGTACAAATATGTCAATGGATACAATATGAGGACTCTCCAAACTCGAGTTTAATGTTATTATTATAATGGCGGACCCCTTTAAACAAATTGCAATATTTCACTTCAATTTAACCCAAAACTAAAAAAACAACTAAAAAATCGTCACAGCTACTATCGTCCATATAAAAACATCACGACCGTACTTTCCAAAGCTCTCATTCAGCGTCGACGTTTGGGCGGGCGGCAGGGTGGGCGGCGCGCGGGGGGAGGGGGTAGAGGGACACCCCCCACCTCTCCTAGTAAATCCAATTGCTCCACCCCATGTTGGTCCCCCAGTGTGACTACAGTGTAGTGCACACGCGTGCCCGGACACGGTGAAATATTCCCCGGCCGGTAATTGGTAAAAACTTTATGGCAGAAGTTAAATAAAATTATTGTATCATGTCCTTTGGTGTATTACTACTGTAGAATTATTTCTGTGATGATCGTTGATGATCAACGATAATCGCCGATCGACTTAGATCGCGAGCAGAGCCGAGTATGCCCTCTGGCCTCTACACGATCGTGTTCGCGTGTCATCGTTTGTAAAGGAAGGCTATACGCTACGACCAATAGGAGCCGAACAGTAATAAAAAAAACGGGATAATTTATTAACTTTCACGCGGACGTTGTCGGGGGCAACAATTAGTAAATTATAAAGTATTTACGATTGTAGAAGTACATTTTTACGGAAGCCATAAAATTAGGAATATTTTTGTAGTTTTTTTCCTATTCATCATTCGGAAACGGAAGTTGTTTAGTTTATATAAACAAGCAGTGAGAATCTTAACCTAGACAGATATAATTTAGAAGGAAAAGTCGTGAAAGCTCGCTTTGTCTTTGGTCCGGATAAGCGAGGCTGGAAGCTTTTGTTTACGGTAAAATTTTGGGGAAACTGGGAGTTAGAGTTTAGATTTTGATGCTCTGTTTTGGTGACTTCTGTAATATACTTAAAAACAGCTCTAAAATGTTAAAAAAAACTTTCAAAAGTGTATGCCTTTGTTCTATTAGGTGCCTATGAACTTTATATACAGATTTTTTTATATAAATAATTCTATTTCTATCTCTATAATAATAATATCTATGGACGCTTCACACCACGTCAATCTGGCCCTGTGCTAAGTACCCGAAGGACTTGTGTTAC
>JAOTAV010069970.1:0-13649 GCA_026546445.1 Cyclargus thomasi | reverse complement strand
AGAGCGTTGTACTGTCGTTGCGTATAATCAACCCACAGGCTACTTGTGTAGAAACTGGTGCAAAATGCCCTGAATAAGGTTATGTTCACTTCTGTTGTGCAGCAAGCGAACCTGCTGGCGATCATATTAGCTCTCACAGACAACGCTCTCTTTCTATGTCTACATTGTCTTTCCGGTCAAACGTAAGCCAGTGCCCTAGATATTTAAATTCTTCAACTCTCTTTAGAGATTTATTATTTAGATAAACGTGTGGGATCTTATCTGGACATCTACACTTGGCCTGAAATGCCATGTACAAACTTTTTTGTATATTATACAATAGTCCATGTTCACTAGCGTATTTTTCGCATATTATTAATCATTTATTCAGTCCACATATCGAGGCGCTGAGCAGCACCATGTCGTCCGCGTAACTTAGATTATTAACATTAACTCCATCAATATGGCAGTTCAACTCCTCGATCAGGGAATCCATATGCAGGTTAAACATCCATGGCGACGTTTAACCTGCACATGAACCCACCCTGACTCAAGCCGCAGAACAAAATAGAAACTGAATTGGACCATTTCACTACATTAAGTTGATGTCTATACCAGTATTTAAATAAGCTGGCAATTTCAGCAGGCACGTTGAGACTTTCTAGCTTTATCCACAGCTTATCACTACATACAATGTCAAACGCATTGGAAAGATCTAGAAAACCCCCATAAACAGGGGTTTTGCGGTTTGTGTAGTACTTGATAGTTTGTTTTACTGATAAGATAATAACTTCAGTAGAAAGTCCCGCACGAAAACCAAATTGGCTGTCGTGAAGATTAAAAAACTTATCTAAACGTTGGTTTATCAAACTATCAAGCACTTTCGCAACTATCGTCGCCAACAATATGGGTCTATAGTTACATTTATCACTTGAATCTCCTGTTCTTTTTTTAACAATTGCCACGACAACCTTACTATACTTTTTATATTTTATACCAAGATTTTCTTTCATTTACTTACGATTTTTTTATCTGTTTTCAGTATAATATGTCCAACCACCATCAATCCGAACACGGCAGTCACCATCTGGGCTATAATGTCGAAGGTCCGCATCGAGTGTATGATGTGGGGCATGGGCACGGCGCTGGGCGAGCTGCCGCCGTACTTCATGGCGCGAGCCGCAAGACTGTCCGGCGGCGCCGCCACTGAACTACAGGAGTCCAGTAGCAGCAAGTGAGTGACATACAGACAGACAGACAGACGTAATATATAATACACATCGAGTGTATAATGTGGGACAAGGTCATGACAATAGGAGGCTAAGTCCGGTCGTAATTAACACGAATTTCCGATCACAAAAAATCGAACGCTCTTCATAATTTGGTTTGTTGTGGACGCTGCAGATTATCCGAAATTATTGATGGGTTTTTGTGTAATTTGATAGGCGTCCCAATTTTTCAGACCAAAATTTGGGGTAATGTGCGGTCGGGCCTAATGTACAAACAGGGAAGCTGAAACAGAGTCAGATTGCGGATCGAAATAAATTAGTCCGTTATGTCAAACCCAGCCGGTAGATAGCGACTTACATGGAATTGACATATTCCGACCAAATTAAGTAGGTCCGTCAACTGGCTCTCTTTCAATTTCACCCATCATACAATCAGAGAAGTTGAAAGAGATACAGATCGTGGATCTAAGTAATTTGATCGGGTTATGTCAAACCCAGCCGACACGATCACGACTTACATGGAATTGACATATTCCGACTAAATGACATAGGTCCGTTAACTGGCTCTCTTTCTATTTGTCCCAATATACAACCAGGGAAGCTAAACCAGCCTGATTGTGGATCTAAATAAATAGGTCCGATATGTCAAACCCAGCCGACAGATCACGACTTAATTGACATATCCTACCAAATGAAGTAGGTCCGTCAACTGGCTCTCTTTCAATTTCGCCTATGGTACTTATGGTATTATTAATTTTAAACAGGATTTTGTCTGACATTTCGGCTGCTTTCCATCGGCCGTGGTCACTTACACACACATACTTATCATAACATTACCATTTCAGGGCAAAAGTCATGGTGCAGAAGCTAGTGCAGCGAGTCGGTTTCGCGGGCATTTTAGCGTGCGCGTCTATACCTAACCCACTGTTTGACCTAGCTGGGTTGACATGTGGGCATTTCCTGGTACCTTTCTGGACTTTCTTCGGTGCCACATTACTGGGTAAAGCGGTGATCAAGATGCATATACAGAAGATGTTTGTTATTATAGCCTTCAATGAGGCTTTAGTTGGGTGAGTTATTTTAGTCGTGATGGTCTATTTAATATCTGGTAATATTTTCAAGCCTTTGCATTAAGGGGTGGAATAGGAGTGAAAGAATCGACTTTAAATGTTTAAGAAGTGGGTGCATCTTGTAGATTTATATTTATAAACTAGATAATGCCCGCAACACCGTTGTGCTAAATTAAATTTATCGTGCGCGGTCATTTTTAGCTCGGAAGTATGTATTTTAACAATACATTCTTACAGGCTATAAATATGTCATTTACCCGGACTCAAAGTATCTCCATAACATTATTTTCATTAGCGTATTTTTTCATTTCATATCGCATGTTGCGTTCACTCTAGAAGGTTGTGCACTAAGATTTATTTCCATACTGTTTAAATTTTGTAACAAAATGTTCTGTGATACAACCAGTTTGTGAACCTTTCAATAAAAAAAAACAAATTTCAGCATAATCGTTTCAGCCGCTTGGGCGTGAAGAGGTAACAGACAGACAGACACACTTTCGCATTAATAATATTACTAGTATGGAATTATGGATACATAAAATTAATTACATAAAATATCATTGTTCAACGTTGTTATTTTGCTAAAATTATTATTATTTTCTTAATCTAATATGTATAACCTTTATGATTCCAGGCAAGCTCTTACGTGGGTTGAAAAGATACCGTACATCGGTCCAAAACTCGAGGAGCCTCTACTAGAGTTTCTGAAGAACCAAAAGGCTCGACTCCATAAAAACGATGGAGCCGGAATTGAGAGCCAAGGATCCATACTATCTAGCCTTCTGGAGAAATTCGTTCTAGCCATGGTACTGTACTTCGTGGTGTCGATAGTGCACGCGTTAGCGCAGAACTACAGTAAACGCATCGGCAAGAAGAAAGGAAAGAAGAAGGAATAGGGAACATACACGCCTGATGGCGGAATAGGTGAGAGAAAACCTCACAGTTTCCAAATAATGTTAGTTATCCGCTTCTTCCACTTATGTCTTCAATTATGAATTATTTAGTTTATGTAGTTTTGCCTTTTAAAAGCAATAGAGGTGAAAGCAAGATTGTAACTTAATTTGCACATATTGACATTTTTGTTTTTTTTTATAATTTAGTAGCTATATAAGCACAAACTACAGTTTTAGTTTCGTTTTAGAATTTAAAATATATAAACATATTAACTTATTTTCATCTTTGTTCCTCAAAACGAAGTATGTAAGCAGGAATGCTAGGGATAAAACACCAGCTTTTGCCCGCGGCTTTACTCGTGTGAAGTACGAAAATTAATATTTATGTTTTACCAAAACCAAAAGTAGCCTTTCTTATTTTTAAATGGGCGGAAAATTTTCTTTGAAACCTCACAATTTTTACCCAGTTTTACCCAAGTTTTACCCAGTAACACTTGCGCTATTGAGACGTATCTAATATGATACCTCATACATTAAAATCCATTGCGCCGTTTAGGCTGCAGAGCGTGCCAAACAATTATACATGCATACTCTCGAAAAACATAACCTTCCTTCTGGCGCAGTCGGGTAAAAACATTCCTAATAATTATAATATTTTTAAGTATGGATTATATTTTTTTTCAGCATGGCGACAGATCAGTCGAGCGTCGCTCGGCCGGTAGTACACTGTCGCGTGTGGTGGGAGTTAAATATTTACTCAAACATTCACAAGAGCCAACACACTTGAGTGTATCGTCCAAGGTACCCTGCAGTTACCGAATTAGCTATTACCCCCTTACTAATTAAAAGTTATACGGTAAGCTATTCAGTGTTTTGTGCGGATTCGCAACGAACAAAACACTGGTGTTTCTATATATTTTTCTTAGTAAGGCAGAATATTAGTAAAATATTGTTATATTCTACGCATTCGCTAAGTAAAGATGGACTTTAAAAAAAAGTCCTTTTAGTACAAGGACGAAGGCCAGAGTATAAAAAAAAGAATATATATACGGTCTAAGTGAGAAACATCCTTTGGGAGTCGGTTAAAAATATTAAAAGTATGCTTTGCTCTGAACCGTATTTTGGTTTATAGATAGTCTAACTTTACTTCACGAATGCTTAAAAATAAAAGCGCTTTTCAAAATGTTTGCAGCGCTTTATCACATGATTTTGTGTAGTGTAATTTACCAAATGTGAAGAATTTATACAAAAACTAGCAAACTATAAAATTAGTACTAAATACAAATTCCAAGGTCAAACAGAAATAAAGCAATAACAATGTTGTAAGTAGGCTATTTTGTATTAAATATTGCTTAGGCTTACTGATAAGTAGTAAAGTTTGTAGTGCGCATTTTTAAGAAAAAAATTTAATAAAGCCAAAAATTTTATTGGCCATGACTCATGGTAATACAAAGTCAAAAGCATTATACCTTTGGCTTTGGCAGTCGGGTAAGAAATGTACACCGCGAGTACAATTCTGACATTAACATTGGTTTTATAAATCTCCCTTAGGCTTATAAACCAGTTTCACCGCTTACTGATCGAACTGTCGGATAGTCTATCTACAACTTTTTTTAACAGATGTTGTATGGATAATCTGTCAAAAAAGCTGTGGATAGCGTATCAGAGACTTTATCAGTAATCGGTGAAACAGGCCATAAAGAATAAGCTTATATATAGTACTTTTCATGAAAATAATAATTTTCTAACACTGTAAGCGATACAAAATATAAAATTCAAGGGTCATACAATTACTTGGCTATTGATTTTGTATTGCTCTTAAGCAAAGTTTTGTTTCTATGGGGACGCTTTGCTGAAAGGTCAAATAACGAGAAATAAAAACAATATATATCCAAGGATAAATAATAACATTAAGTTATGGCTGAAGTGAAACTGACCAATGCATGTTAGTCTCAATCATAATGCCTTCTCATTATATATTACGAATAACTACAGAGATAGCGTAACATTTTTAATAAACGATTAAGTTTAGCACGCATTGGTACCATGGGAGAAATTGTAACAGGGCCAGCTGACGGACCAACATCATTTGTTCGGAATATGTCAATTCCATGTAAGTCGCGATCTGGCGGCTGGGTTTGGCATAGCTCGACCAACTCACTTAGATCGGCTATCTGGCTCTGTTTCAGTTTTCCTGATTGTACGTTTGGCACTCACGGTATTCAGCATATGTACGACATTGATGTCTTGCCTTAAATTTAGCATAAGGACCAGTTTTGCAATCATTGGTTAAGTCGAGAGTAACTTAGTCATGTATAGTTGAAGGTGTTTTGATATGATATTATGTTTCGAAGTCCAGAAATTGTATATTGTAAGTGTACTTCATGCAGCTTGTAGTAGAAATCTCAAAATATTAACATTAAATATTTTAAAATGATTTCTGGGTTTAGAATTTCTTAGAATATATAGGGCACCTGATGCTTCTGAAATAACATTCGCTTTCCAAGGATTTCGATTATAAAATTATGTAATCTGAAAACTTGTTCTTCAACACTAACTACATCCAAAAACTGGACTCGAGGCTAGAAATAATAACGATAGAGTAGATATTTAACTTTTATCGCACAAAATAGATAAGTATAGATAAATTATAGTCAGATTGTAATGCTAATGTTTTTTTTCTGTTTTTTTTAAGTTTTAGGCGAATTTGCGCCGATCTGTGTTACTAATTATAAAAACATCTGTCTTCTCTTTTATGTATTGGTACAGCGAAAGAGATAACACCATATTTAATCCATGATTAGCTCAAATGCAGAAAGGTGTAAATTGACCTGAAGACAGCAGTCAGATTTATAATTTAAACATATACAGATCTATAATTTAAAAAGTGTTTCGCTTAGGTAATGAATTCTTTGAATTAATATAAGAAGTGTGCTCAGATAGAATAATATTCGTTTAAAGTGTTACCAGGGTAGAATAAAAACATTTAATTACACAAAACAAAAGTGATATTTGGTATTCTTTAGTATAATGTAATATTTTCCACCTCACTATTTGTATTCTGTATGTGTTATCTAAGTTCTTCGACCCTAAACTAAATAAAGCTACATAATATAAAAGTTATTAAAATATTTAAGATCATGTAAACTTAATGGCCGCTACATTGGAGGATGGTTGATGAAAACAGGCGTCATTTTTTTATAAAATATAAATTGCTTTATAAAATATATTTTGCCGTTTGTATCATTTTGTTGATTTCGATGATCTTGAATTGATTCATCTTTGATTATCGTTTTGATAAGATAAATTTTGTGCATTTTTTGAAGATGAAAATAGATTTTGAATTATTGTTACACAGCAAGAATAAGATTTAAATGTTTTTATTCTGCGTTTGTATCAAAAATAGGCTAGTCGTGGCTGTGGTCCGATTATGATAAGAAGTAGCGAATAAGATACTGAAATACATGTTCATACAAAGTTTCATACTCATTTTTCATGTAATTGTTGGTTGGTTGATTTTTGGATTGTAGTGTTATTCAAATTTTCTTTGTGGAATGTGCATTAAAAAAACACTTAGCAAATATTTTTATCTAAAAAAGTTTTATTACTAATGATAACACACTCATTAGCAATTTTATTGTTTGTTACTTTACCTCTAAATTTAATATTTTATGCTTAAAATACAAATTAGATATACATAAGGCCAAAAATATTTTTCCAATTCATAATATTATTATGACTAAGAGAAAGTTTTCCTTTTTGATGAAAGTTTATTCATTATATAGAGGTAAAATACACAATTGTAATTAATTTAATAATTTATTTCAAGTATTCTATTTTGTATCACCTAGTCTTCAAAGTAATATATGCACATATTTAATTATATTAATTATTATCATTATTCATAATTATTGTTTATTATGTATGCATGGGCATTTTCTTGATTTGAACACTCTATCACTATGACTCAGAATACATGAACATCAGAAGGTTTGTTTCATAAGAGTGAACAGATTTCTTTAATATTCTTTAATTATGTAAATTGTTTGTAGTTACTTGTATATATTCCTTGAGATTGTATGATTGAGTCAAAATACTGACAAGCTATATAAACTTTAAAACAGCAAGACACAATAAAACACAATGGCAACAAAATTCAGTACCAGATTTTGGAATTGCCATTTTGACAAAGTTAGTAATATGTTCTCAATTTAATTTAAAAAATTAGCTTTGCAAATTGGGCTTCTGATTATAAATAGTTGTATTTCTTGTCAGTGTTACTATTATAATAATTTATTATTATAATTTTGTGTGCTTTAAAAAGGTTTGCATTCCTTATATTTTATTTATTATAAAGACATGTTTATTTTAATAATATTCAGTGATATTACAAAATATGTAGATTTGACTTCATTGTTAAATGAAGATATTAAATTATAATAAACAAAAATGTGTATATTTTTATTCCCTTTACATGTTTACAAATTAAAACAGGCAGGCCAGGCAATTAAAACCTATTCTTAGTGTTACCACTAAGAATAGGTTTTAATTGCCTTACCTGTTTTACCACTTATTGATAAGTGTCACATATCTGGAACATCTGTCAATTTAGTTTCAAGGAGCCTATCCGATACTTATCAGAAGGTGGTGCAACACCTTATTCTTTTAACTCTCTCAACTCTTATTCTTTTAACTCTCTTCATAGATTATATTCTCATCCTCTTCTTCATTCTAATATTGGCAAAGACTAGTGGATCTGTGAAACCATATGAGACCAAATATGTTCGCGGGATAAACGAGTGCATTAAAGTGTCTAACCAATTACCATACGTATACAGACCAACTAGTTGAGATTAGTAAGCATGAAACTTCTTGAATGATTAGTTTTGTATTTGATAAGTGCACCGTTAAGTATAATTTGTAAAATTCGTACTATTCGTCACATTCCGGTATAGCCTATGCTTTAACCAAAAGAAAGTACTCTTTGAGTCACTTGGAGTTTTGGCGGGATGTGAAAAAGTGATGTTGTGTTTTTGTATTTCTTTGCTAAATTTGTTTTGTTTCGAGTTTTAATGTATTATAGTGGTAGAATATCGTTACCATTCACAAGTGTGGGCAAGGAATACAACTTTAAGAAACGTGCGTTTTTATATCTTCCTCCAAAACTGCACTAGAAATTATAGTAAAGCGCCTACCACTTTTGAAAATAAAATAAAATCCACTAACTTTTGACGCTTTGACTGCACTGACTATTTATCTCGACTTTGACGAGTTTAGACTTAACGAAATATTGTAACGTTGCTAAAATTATTTGACCAAGAAAATTGATTTCCCGCCTTTACTCGACACTGGCCATGGCTATATAGCCGATGCGTCAAAAAAGAAGATAGATAATATGTCACTTGTCAGAATATTTGAGAATTGATTGGAAATATATCACAATTCATAAAAGTTCAAAGTTGTTTGGGTAAAAAAAGCTTTTAAATGTATTTGCAACATATAAAAATACAGCAATATCCTAAACAATAAAGTGATAAGCCATTAATGTGTCGAAATGGTTTCGTATTTCACGAACGATGCGATTTCCGAAGTAACGAATTTTCAGAAGGAAATATCAAATATGATGCACGGTTTCGGTGACAATCCCAATCCAAATGCAGCCACAGTCGTGCTCATCGAGAGCATAGTCCTACAACAGCTTAGGAATATGTTGCAGGACGCTCTCAACATCTCTGTAACGAGAGGCGCTAAGGCCATTTCCAATTACGATGTGATTTATTTAATGAAGAAAAATATCATTAAACTCAAACGACTGTATGATTATCAGCAAAAACTCGATAGAATCGACAAAAGTCGTCAAGCTTCTTGCGAGGGTATAGCGGGTATCATGGAAGATAACAAGGAACAATTCAAAAACAGACGGACACACATTGAGGTAATAAAGGAATTCGATGAGTTTGACGAGGTCAGCCAAATAAAGTTTGACTCCATTGACTATTTGAGGAAAGTTCGTGCCGCTAAAATAACTGAAACAATGCCCTTTGAAAAGTATGAAGCATACCACAAGGCGAGATGCAGTTCTTTTAGGACAGGACACATGAATTCTAAAGGGTTTGTCAAGTTTGAGAAATGGATAAATCCCAATAAAGAGTTAAAGATTACAACACAAGCATTGGAAGTTTTGTGTTTTTTAGCATATGAAACTGTAGCTGAGATTGTGGATGCAGTATTTTTAATAAGACAGGACTGTAAGAAGAAAAGCGGAGATCCTTTTAGTAAATTTGAAGGTGGCTTCTTTTGTAACACTTCCAGTTTAAGCAATGCAGTCTATATTAAGTCAGGGTATGAGGGAGTACCAGCCATAACTGTAGCAGAAGTGAGGGAGGTTTTAAGAAGATATTTTGCCCCCAGCTATGGAATGAATGGTTTATTTTATAGAAGTGTCGGAGCCAGTATTCTGGCTAGATACATAGCAATTTAAGAATAAATGATATTGTATTAAAATACCGCCTTTTATCTCAACTTTTTGTATAAGCAGTCAGGTAATATTTTAATAGGATTGAAAGGATATACTCCATTCACCATCACAAATTGGTGTGAAATTTCATATAAAATGTTAAAATGAAATTCTGTGCCAAATTACTTTGAGCAGACAATAGTAAAACCAGATAATTACCTCTACCACCTTTATTAGGTTTGCTATTATAATATAGGTATTATAATACTGTACATAGTCACTAATATTTTTATTAATAATAATCTCTTTATGAGTATTAAATTTATAAATCTAGCTAGTAATAAATAATGTTCTTATAAATTTAGATATACTACATATATTTTTTAAGTCCTGAACTGAAGTACCTGAAGTAACATTCAAATTGCAAATTTACATAAGTAATTTTTATCACTATGTTGATGCAAAAGTGAAAGTAAGCTAATGCTTATTTTCATCAATACTAGTAATATTATAAATGAAAAAGTGTATTTGTTTATTTGTGCTTCCTTCATGTTGCAACGCAGTGTCTTTAGGACATGATTTTATGTGAGAAGTTCTGGAATCTGGAATAATAATCCATACATATCTCAATTACCATGCGGTTGAAGCCACGGGCAAAAACTAGTATATTATAAAGTGTAAAGCATAATTAAAGAGAAATAGATGAAACAGATAACTAACATTTTGCAACCTTCAAGTATATTCTAATTTTTTCCCATAAAGTTTTAACAAATCTTGTAACTTACCTATTTTATTATCGAGTACTTTAATTAACTAGTATCTGGCTATACATTAAACTACAATATTTTAATTTCAACAAAATTTGTCAGGTTCAAAAGCGTCCATTAAAGCAAAAATCCAGGAGATTTCTCAGTCTCCAATTGCTTTACACTTCATCCAATTTCATCTGAATCACATTTCTATTTATTTTATTAGAAAGAAAGGCTACCAGAAAGAACAGCTAAACAGGATATTCTATACCTAATCTATAACACGATTGCCTAAGGTATATCATGGAACTCAGAAACACCAATGCTGTTATTATGAAAAATACTTATTACAATTGATTGATTTTGAAGCATATTTTGAAGTAACTGTTTTATTAAAACTTCGATTTATGTACTAAAATAAATTGCAGAGTCCTTTGCAATATTGCTCTTACGACCAAAAAGGTCGTAAGGCCTAGATTTTATAATATAAGCAAAGTCGAATATCATGTAAGTATTGTATATTATTTTCTCTATGAGTAAAAGTACAAACGAAAAGCCTCTACTTTTTAGTCATGACTAGAAAGAATCTAGAAAGAACCGTACAATATCTAAAACTTAAAAGTTAAGATTCTACTTTGTTTGGAATGGTCCATCCATTCAGCGATTTCGCGTTCACGCTACCAGGATAGCAGCTATTTGCAGGAGTACACCTCTATGGCGCGTATACATGTGTTGCAGTCGACGCGGCAGCACCAGTGGAACTTGCACCCGCAGCGTTCCTTGACGACGACTCGCTTGGTGTGATACCCCCTCCCGCAGCAGAGCACCGCACACCCGTCTACCCCCGCTGATGTCCTGTTACACTCCCTGGCGACCGTGCCGGGGGAACCCTGGAAGATAAGAACAATTAATCAGCTTCAAAAGATTTGTGTAACCTTACTTACTAAACTAAACTTTATGCTTAAAATACATAGGTTGTCTGGGAGAGACCCCGTTTTAGAAGTTTGATATGTACTGCCATTTGGCGCAGCAGGCAGCAAAGGTCGTAATAACAATATTGCAAAGAAATTGCTCAGCATTCATTTTACTAGATTTTTTTTTAAATTTGATTAGTTTTGATAAAATAGTTACTCAAAATAATTTTAAATTGATTATTAAATTTTTATTTAGCAAAAAGTTTTTTGCAAGAGAAATGGCGGCTGCCGCCCTAAAAAGGGCACTTCGCAATATGCTAACAGCAATTCATAATGTAATTTTTCTTGTAAAAAACTACTAATTACAAACAGAGATTTCACAATCAATTTGAATTTATTTTGCAGTAACTTTTTTATTTATCAAAATAATTTGATTTTTGAACAAAATGTACTAAACCAAATTGTAGAGCAATTCCTTTTTGCAATATTGCTATTACGACAATTTTAGGTCCCGGGATGAAAATGAAAGGCATAAAGCGGTCCCTAATAGCAATATTTCAAAGAAAATACTTTGCAATTTGTTTTAGAACATTTTGCTAAAAAATTGAACAGTTTGGGTAAAATAGTTACTTCAAATTTTATTTAAATTGATTGTGAATTACCGTTGTCCAAAATTAATAGTTGCAAGAAAAATTACAAAATGAATTGCTCTTAGCAATATTGCTGAGTGGCATTTTTAGGCCCTAGATCGGACCACGGAATCGCAATTCAGTTTTACCCCCTTAGGAGACGAAAAAAATCCCTTCTTATTTAGTCGCCTTCGTCATACGGAGAACACTCTCCCCAAATTTCATGTTTCTACGAGCAGTGGTTTAGGCTGTACGTTGATGTATGTAGTTTAGGATTTTATATAATGTAATAAGTACGAGGGCATTACAAAGAACACCGCACAGCGCGATCTTAAGAAGTTAAGATTCCTCCACCATTTTAAGAGCGGCCTCACGTACCAGGGTCGCATCGGGTGCGCAGTAGTCAGGCGAGGGCTCCAGATACACGAGGTCCTGCGCGGTGGGCAACTCGCGGGGGTGGGACAGACGGAGCTTGCCGCGGCGAGACACTCGCACCTCGGTGGCTAACTCGTACTTTTCTTTTAGGTAGTCGCCTGGAATAAGTTCAACAAGTAGATAAATAGAGGATGCTTTCTGAAACTCGCACCAAGTGACTGCAATCGACAAAACTAAAAAAAATATAACCGTTTCTATTTCTGCCCAAGGATCCATTTGGCACAGGGGTTACTCTAGGTCAAGTCACAAAAGTAAATGACGACTGCTGACCCCCCTGGATCAAAGATTTAAAGATTTCCAAGATTTTACTAGCATTCAAGTAGTGTACATAATACAAACTTAACGCCATGTTCAGGCGGTTGCTCAAAAGTAAATCGTCCTTCGTTTCAGCCAAACCAAAACGAAGCTTGTGTTGGGTAAATCAAGAAGTTTTTGCATAACTTTGAAATTCGAAACGTGAGAAAAACATACAGACATAACGACCTACATTTTAAATGATAAATTACCAGTAATATTTCATGAAATATTGTAATTATGAGCTATAAATCCCGCCTAATAGCGCATCTTAGATTTAATGATGGGTTTCAAGTGAGAAAATATTTGCTGTGGGCTTAGTTCCTTTGCCTCCAGGCTATGGAGGCGTAAAATTTATTTGTTTAGCCGCTAAATGTTATTAGCTAAACTTAACACTTAATTACTATTAAGTGTTTTACTTTTGGATTATGGCAAAAAATCCATACTAATATCTGTCTGTCTTTTACCCATTAACGCCCAAACCACTGAACAAATTTTGCAGATTTAGTTGAAATTTGGTATGGATATATTTTGAGTCCCGTGAAAGTACTAGGATCCTCTTTATCCCGGAAAAATGTACGATTTTTTTTAAATTATTTTTTAATATTTATATTAATTTTCATACGGACAATTGACCCCCTACAAATTCCAACTTTTGCCGTTCCTGTGCGGCCAGAATAAGGTCGTTGTAACGTAACCAATCAAGAAACCTTCAAAAGTTAGGAATCAGGCAAAATAATCAAGTAAACTATGTTTTGCCGAGGCTAGAGTTGCCAGGCGTCCGGATAAAGCCGGACATAGGCTTTTTTATTGCATGTCCGGCCGAAATAAACAGTTTCGGTCTTGTCCGGCTTTTGTTAGGCTTTTTACTAAATAAAATATATATAATAATTAGCTGACCCGGCAAACGTTGTTTTGCCATATAAATAATTTCCCCTAACATTAAGGGGGATGAAAAATAGATGTTGGCCGATTCTCAGACCTACTGAATATGCATGCA
>JAOTAV010069959.1:0-13654 GCA_026546445.1 Cyclargus thomasi | reverse complement strand
GACGTTGTCCTGCCGAGCTATTTTGTGAATCTAAACCATTCTCAGATCCCCTTGAACACACCCAAAAAATTTCATAAAAATCGGTTCAGTCGTTTAAGAGAAGTTCAGTGACATACACACTCACAGAAGAATTATATACATAAAGATAAAGATGAAAACTTTGGTTGTAATGAATAGGCTCAAAACTACTGGAAAATTGAGGGCTTTTAAAAATTCTACTAAAATTCTAACTATTTAAAAGCTACATTATCCACGCGAGTAAAATAATATTATACTATATTTTATTTTCCAAAAAATAGAGTTCTCTAATATTTTTGGCTTTTTTGAACCCAAGGGGTAAAAAATTACCAGAAAAGTTAGGTATTTACGCGATTTTCAAATGCCAAAATATTAACGAAGCAATGGGAAAAAGCTAACTTGTAAAACATAGAATCCTGTTTCAATTTTTTAAACTTCTCCTATCCCTATGATAAGACCACTGGCTTCTATAAAATTAAGCCATAATTTTCGTAATTGGTCCGATTGTAGTTCTTAAGAAACAGTTTTGGTCAATTCTACGGTTAACGGTCGGTTACATACCTACTTTTCTCAAAACATGCTTTAAAAAAAACTTCTGGTTAAGTAATTATTGTAATCTGGGTTTCTGGCTAGAGTAACGCTTAGTTAGCAACATTACCCACACAGCCGGATATATTTTTTTAGTTTTAAACGAAATTGCAAGTGGGCAAATGACGAAAATTATGGATCTTTTTATATAAGTCAGTCTAATTAGGGTTAAGTAAAAAGTTCCAGAATTCGACAACATCTGTCCCCTAATTCATGATTGTTTTCATTTATCTAGCATAGCATATATAGCTTAACTGCATAGGGTGAGAGTTGAGATGATTTCAATCCGTGGCGGAAACTTTTTTAATCATACATGAGAAATATCACTACTGACAACATGAGAGCAAAATCTAATAGTTTTCGCTTGTAATTTCATTGAAAGTGAAAACGTTTCCGAAATCAGACACTTCCCGAGAGGAAATTTTTAGGTCCGTATTAATTGTCAGCGTTTAGTACTTAAGAGCATGGTCAACAATTTTGAGATGGTGTTTTCATTCGTAAAGAGACCTTTATGAATCAGCCCGCTGGCTGGGGTAACGCACAGCGTTTTATTTGGCGGCTCTCTACAGAACGGACTCAGAATTTTATTTTTAGTTGCAAAAGTAGTCTACGTATTAACAGGCCGCGTTAATATCTCTTAGCTTTTAGAATATTTTGTGTTTTGCCACATAAAGTTTTAACTTTTAAGTGATGTGATAAACCCAGGCCGCGTACTCTCCCGTGTAATAATGTCATCGCCAAACAAACCCGAAACCGTTGTCATGACATGTGTGTGCATCGTCCTCATTGTGTGTAAATCCTCGATTAATCTCCAACTTTTATGAGCTTTTGTTAACTCCCTTTTAACAATTTTTTCTGCGTTCGGAATCAACAATACAAAAAAAGGACATATCAAAATGTACCTTCGGACATCGGACTAGAGTCGCCTTTGCAATGCACATTGTCACTAGCTCATATTTATTATTTTGCACTCTATGCAATTGTCGGTTAGGTGGTAATTTCATTGACCCGTCATCATAATGAATGCCCGCATTAACTTCTAGAGTTTAGTCTTTCGGTCACGTCAGTCAATTTGTGTATTGTCATATTGACATAATAGCGATGCCATGAGCCATCCCTGCGGATTTATTGGTTAAAGTCTGATAAAAGTCATCACTATTTTTTGACAAATGATTCTTTCGTCTCTCTCTTCACATTTTAACCTCTTATTGAGCAACAGAGACATCCGATGAAATGCGAAAAGGAATGGCGTTTTATAAACGGGATATGGCCAGATAATAGACTGAATAAAATGATTTTATTATAGAGTATACTTTTATGAATTTGTCACCTTTTAGGGTTGGAACTTGAAGAAACATGATTCGCGCCGACAACCTTATAAATCGAGAATAATGTGTGTGCTAGTATAAGGTATTACGTATCCAACTAAATTATCATTAGCGAATCTTACTAAATTTTCATTCGGTGAAAATTTAACAACGTATTAGCAAAGGTCACGTAAATATTGTTAAAAAAAAATAATTTGTCTTATAATAATTATGTGGCCAATTTGCAATTTGCAACGTAATATAGTCCGAGTAATATAGCCAAGTCAAATCTAAACTACTTTAAAATCTCATATTTTAAATAACAGCAGTTGTTAAAGGTATCCAATAAAATATAAAAATAGAGTTTTATACTCATGCCATGTAATATTATTTTGTTCTTATTAATACATATTTGGGTTTTGTAAAGAGCTTGATTGTTACTTAGATCTCCATTCTTTTTGTGGTGAAGCCTACATCTAGCCATAAGGTTTTGTATTGAACTAGGCTTTCCTTTTTTACATTAATGTTTGTGGACTTGTACTTTATTAACCTCCTGATAACTTAATTAGATATAGCGTTGAATTTTACTTTCGTCTCAAAGCTTTGAGAGCGGCCGCTTCGCTTGGGCCTAACTCGATTACCGATCAAAGGAGAAAAGGAAGGTGCGTTGTTTTTATTCTATTATTAATAATAGGGTTAAATCATAATAGGATGACGAACCCATACAAACATCAAGAAAAACCGGCCAAGTGGGAGTTAGACTCGCGCACGAAGGGTTCCGTACCAGTAAAGAGCAATAAATTAAAAATAAATTGTTCAGAAACTTGAATAGTTAACAATCTACTATCTCATACAAGCGATACCGTATAGTACTGCAGCGCCATCTATTATCAATCATCATCATCGACATATATATTCCGCGAAATACGGATTTGATGACGGACATAGGGCCCTCTACACTCAGGCCACGACCTAAACACGCGTACTTCAGTATCATTGTTTGTAAACAGTAAAGTGGTATCCTTACGCAGATTTACAGGACAAGGTGTTCTTTGTTATAAATTAAATATAGTCTGGCTACTATAAGTGCAACCTATGTTATTCGAAGTATAATTTATTTGTTGTAATTAAAATCACACTCTGAATACCCGATGGTATTTTCATATATCTTTTGTAAAATTACTATTTATTTCGATAAATAACATGTCACTTCTTATAGAGGCTGTCTCGTAGTGATTCTCGCAAGCGGCTGAAAGGCGAGATGAGCCGAGTGCAACCATTTACACTCTTGCATTCTGGCGGTCTCGCTGTGTCTCGGCGAGAGTGTACAGCCTCCATTACACTCTCGCACTGCGGGCGGACTCGCTGTGTCTTGGTGAGAGTGTATAGCCCCAATTACATAAAAATTTAAACGATTATAATCGTAAGAATACTCATGATCACTACGTACACTCTGCGAGAGAGAGTGTAAATGGGTGCTCTCGCCTCGGCAAAAGTCTTGCCATGAGAATCGCCCAAGAGCTCTCGATGAGAGTGTATAACCGTCATAAAAATCAAAATAATTTCAAGCCCTTTTCGAGCGCTGAGTTGCCACTTACAAGCCTCTAATAAAAGTAAATAACTGTCATTTAAAAATGCATTCTTTTCTGCCAAGCAATAAATGAGGTGCCATTATCAGGCCAATCAATGTTATGTCAAAAAAAATAGGGACGTTAACCATAAACAAAAGAGTATTTCGTGCATAGATTAAGGATTTCGTGATTATTGAGTCATGTCTAAATATTGTAGTGTGCGTATTATAGTGTGCGTAGCGTTTTATTTATTAAAAATATGAAGGATTAAAGCATATTTAAAAATAATATTGGTAATTCACATTCCTTCTCCATAAATTTAACTGGGAGAAATTTCATGCTTAATTACATCTATGCGTCTTTCGTAAAAAAGGGTACTAAGTTTTCCGCTTGTGTATTAATATACAGATTTTTATTCGTTTAAAATTCCTGCAAAATCCTACATTGCGCATGTCAAAATCACGTCAGACGTCAGAACGCAACGTGAAGCGTCAATATCAATGTCCAAATGAACTTTAGTGTCTTTGACGTGACATGACATGTATTTGACATGCGCAATGAAAGATTTGCGCGATAAAAAACTTGAAACGAATATGACTTCTTTAGTTATGGGCTTTAGTAATGGAGGAAAGAAAGCCAGTTGACCATTCCATTCCAGACCTTCGTCATTTGGTCGCAATATGTCAATTCCGTGTAATTCCGATCTGTCGGCTGAGTTTGACATAAGTCATAACCCGACCAAATTACTTAGATCCCCGATCTGATCTGTTTCAACTTCTCTAATTGTACATGAGTCCGTGAGCATTGCTAGGTGGCGCTGTACAAATTCCATATAAAATCTTAGTAAACGCAAAACGCGTTCACGGTCGAATGTGAAAAAAAAATTTCTCACTCTGTACTGAACATAACTTTACACTTAGACATAGCTCATAATGTTAAGAGAAGCAGCGTCAATGTATAGTTCTTCATATCGTATCTTTACATATAACATAATCTTGTAGGAACACGAAGAGTTATTGATTAGAATTACGAAGTTTACATATGGATTACACATTACATTATCGCGTCCTGCTTAACAATAGCTAATAGTTTTATTGCCAGGTATCTATAAATACTGTTTACAACAAATTATGCAATTACAATAAAGAAATGTATCTCATGGGCCAAGGTTCTTTTTATGAATTTGGAAATCAATAGACAATGTTAATTAAGTGTTTCTCCCGTTCGTTCATAGATGTCGCTCTTTAAAATGGCCTAGAAATTACAGCGCAGTGCTGTAAATTGCGCGTGTTTGAGTTTATTCATACGATAAGAAACTCACACACACTGCAGCACACTCGAATAGAAAAGATCTGTCAAAGTCTTGGATTCATTTAAAATGCAGTGTCTTTGGGAATCCATAAAAATGGTTTTGGGCAATTACAGTAATTAGGTTGAAGTTATGTATGCCAATACGCGGCTTTTTGCAATTGAATTGATTCGATTGAACTCTAGTACTTACGCAAACGATAGACACCATGGTGCAGTGTCATCCACCGTTGGAAATACAGGAATTGCCAAAAGAAGACGAAGAAAGGCTAGAAAAACTCTTTTCTAAATTAGACGCTGATGGAAATGGTAAAATTGACATTCACGACTTGTCTGTGGCCCTGAAGGAATTGGCACCACACATCAACAGGAGTTATGCAGAGGTTAGAATGTTAATATCAATGTAACTGTTCAAATACTAACGGTATTCTCACTTTCTCTTCTGTTCACGTCAGCAGGGAGTACCATTTAAGTGTTTTTTAGTTTCACCAGAATCATGAATTTCCCTTGGTGGTTGTAGTTTCAGTAGTGGTTTCTTATTGTACTATTTCCATTTCATGTTTTTGCCACTGCAATCCAAATTCTAACAGAAAATGTAATTTCCTAAAAGTATAAAAATTCTATTTGCCATCATATATTGAAAAACCATTTTTATAGTTGATTTCCCTTACTCTATCTTCATTATTAATCATATCATGATATTATTTAATTACTTTAGCATTGTTACAACACAGGTATTCTCATAATTTGGCATCATGTTTAAGTAAACGGCTAGACTTCTACCTAGAGATATATTACTAATTGGTGAAGCTAATATTGACACAAAAGTATGTCTATGTTTAGTCCGACTGCACATTATTTGAACTTCTGAACAGAAAAATTTGGATGCCTGTTAAATGCCATAGAAAAACCTAGAAACTCGATTTTCTGGGGGTCTATAACATAAAAACAGAGTGCATTCTTACAGGCCATTCACTTTACTGTTTAGAGGTTTTAATTCTGTTCAGCCTGACAAAGTGTCAGAATTACAATATGTCCATTAGGTTAGTAGACGTGTTGATAAGTGACTGTCGCAAGAAATGTTCTTTCTTAATTTATCTCTTCTTCTATTTCTATTTTATTCTATCTTAGACATCTTGAAATAGATGTTTGTATTTTTCATAACTGAATTACAAATACTAAAAACAAATAATAGTAGATATTATATATAAAAGTAGCTGTTGCCCGTGACTACACCCCCATGAAACTTTGTAAAAATATTCCATTTTTACACATTTTTTTATTACTGCTCGGCTTCTATCAGCCTTATGTTATAGGCTCGATAAATGAAGTAACCAACACAAAATTATTCCGGCTAATAGTTTCTAAGATTAGCACATTCAAACAAACAAACAAAAAGAGTCTTCAGCTTTTTATTATTATATTGGTATAAATAATACATAAAATTATTTGGTATAAAAGCAAGCGATATAAAATTTTGTTTCTGTAATAATATAATTCTATTCAGGAATTCATATCAATGTACTTTGTAGTAAATACTAAGAATAAGGTTTTCCTCCTATGTGAATTAATATGTTAGCATAACTGTTTTATTACATTATATGTGGCCTCCACAAAGGGGGCCACCCCCTTATAACCAAACATTCTTAGAAAGATTTACATTTTTGATAGGTTTTTGAATGGCTGTTAAGTTTCACACCTAGCAACCCATACTGTAGCCCTAGTAATCCAGTATCAAACTAGCATAAATTGATGTATTTTTATGTTTTCCTAATCCACTCCAAAGAAACTATCCCTTACTAAGGCCATTGTAGTTTACAGATATCTATAATGAAATTATAGGATGATATAAATAACAATTTAAAACTATAAATAGGTTAGAAAATGAATAAAAGATGTGAAGAGTGACTCCTATATGGTGCCTGTGAGTGAAGATTATTGATTTCTATCAGATAATCCTATGTATATTTTATTTACTAACCCATGCCTATAATGCTTTGTCTCACACTGCACTGTTTGTAATGAAGAGGAAACAATACCAAATTCTATGTTCCAGATATTGTTTTAGTTTATTAAGTTCAGTAATCTATCAAAATTAAATTGTTTTTACAGAAGTTTCTCGCCAAAACTGGAAAAGATCCTGGGGATGTTACTCTCTCTGAATTCATACATTATGTACGCGAACATGAAAAAAACCTTCGGCTGCAGTTCTCTCATCTTGACAAGAACAAAGATGGTAAGCTTAAGATCTAAATTTCAATATTTACAATTTAAATTTACATTTTAGAGAACGGAATAATAAATTTATATGTAAATGTAATATTTTTGTTTGTCAATTTATGAAAAAAATTAAAATTTTCAAATTGTTAGCAACTTCACCATTTATTGCATTTCATCATGAGTTACATTACATTACCAATTGTAATGAATGCATATTTACAAAATACTCATGATTTTATGCATAATATAAAAATGGTGTGTTATGTCTGATGTAAATTAAAAACTATTTAAAACATTCTTTCAGGAAAAGTTGATCTTGAAGAACTTATATCAGCTTTTGCTGATCTTGGTATCGCGATTGGTAGAAATGAAGCTACTAATCTACTGAAAAGGTGAGAAATTTATTAAATTTAGGCTTTATCTTTATTATACTTACGTGTATTGCGAATTATGCTATGCGCTTGTTAATGTTTAATTATAACCTAATGATGCTAGGCAAAATTAAGAATAATATTTGAACGATCCTAACTTAACAATTTAACTTATACAGTGTATAATCAGGGAAGCTAAAACAGAGCCACATTGCGGATCTAAGTAAATAGGTCGCTTATGTCAAGCTCAGCCGACATACAGGTACGACGTAAAAGGGATTGACATATTCCGACCAAATGACGTAGGTCTGTCGACTGGCTCTCTTTCAATTTCCCCCAATATAGATATGCAAGTAGCTAGGTCACAGTGACCATGAATACGTTTTATGCTGCGCATTATTTTTTCTTTCAAGACATATATTTATTTATTAGAACTTCGCCTTTTTAAAGCTATTCCTTTTTACAGCGTAAAATATTATATTGTATTTTGTAAATGGTGTCAAAATATATATGGTTCTTATCTCATGGTTCACACTAGTCTCTTGCCTGGTTTAACTCAATTTACGATCTGTAATATAATGAATAAATTTCGAATATAATGGCAGCCATGCGGTTACGTCATCTAGTAATGCGTCATAAAGAATTATGGTGCGCGAATAATTATGTCGGTAATATAACAGCATACATAACATCATATAAGTACATAATATGTATTCTGTACTATCGACAAGCTTTCCGCTCGACCGTTGAGTCGTGTGCACGTTCATACTAATATTACCTCTGCACGTCCAAACCGCAGAACTGATTTTGGTGGGTATCAACACAATTTGAGTAATGATGAAGGCCATATGACACTTTTTATCCCGAAAAATGTACGGTTCCCGCGCGATAGAATAATTCTGGCGCAACGGAGTTGCAGGCGTCACGTTGTAATAATATTTAAGGCTAGGCAATAGGCTTGTTTAGTTATTTCCTTTTATTATCAATAATTATGATGTCTCGTAACTGGTTGAGCTAATTACCAATTATTATAACTGAAGACATAAGTGGAAGAAGCGGATAACTAACAATTTAGTACTGCCGGTTTTTTGCATAAATAGAGTTTTTTGGACCAGAAAACTATTTGAAATAAAAAAATGTAAATTATATGTAAAGCTAGATGATCAAGTAGGGAAGTAACAAGATTTGTTAATATTTTAAGAGAAAATGAGTAATTGTTCCGATGATGCAAAAATGTTAGTTATTTGGTTCTTCCCATTATATCTTCAATTATAACCTACCTATAAGATTCTTTGCATATCTAGATAGTCATTAGCTTCTTGAATTAAATTTGCGGAGTGAAACATACTATTTACGATTTAGGTTTCATGACCCTGATCTGTTTGATAAAAATAGAAACTATTGTTTAACCTTTTTCCTACCGTACAGGGTGTAATTAAAAAGTGATACGAGTGATGGAAGATCTGTAACATGTATGTAATGTTTATAAAGTTTACTGTTAATGCAGCAGAGCTAAAAGAATTTCTTTTAAGTAATTTTTTTTTCGCACATACCTAATTTGTCTACATGAGCGTATTTTCATTTTTCTCACATTCTAATATGTCTCAAGTATCAAGATTTTCAGTTTCTATTTTTCCTAGTGAGTGTGTGTACTATTCTACCACTGGGAATAAAGTGTTAAAGCGCAATCTTAGCCTTAAAAACGATTTAGATGGAAAAAACTATAGGAAAGCGTAAATATGTCGAAAGTCATCATGAATCGGTTGCATTCACTGACCTCTCTCTATTATATAAATACGCTGGACTAACAATAAGCCTAGCCATGGAAACAGGAGATTTGATTTGCGCCATTTCGGCGCGGATGGTAGTGGACGGTAAAGGAACTGATGATTGAGACAGGGCAATGAACCAGAATATATCGATAAAAAGGTTTTAATACAGCTCAATTAGTTTATTATGATGCGATTGTAGACGGTAGCTAGGTTTCTATAGAAAACAGTAATATATTTCCAATACTTTACCATTATTAATTTACTTACCTTCACACAGTTATAACACTTATAAATCACAGATATCGACATAAGGTTTGTCGACAGTATACTTCCAGCACTACTGAACGTCATTGTTTTCATTCGTGATTAAACGGCCATTTGCAAATTACGTCAGATTTTGTTCTTTTCTCGACCAGACGGGGCGCTTCAAATTGTCTGTCCAGTCATCAGTCCAGTGTATTTATACATTAACCCCCTTATTCATAAAATTTTTTAAGCAATGTTTAACTAATCAAGGTTCGCTGTCCCTTTCTGTCGTGTCACGTTTTCAATATTCTAGAAGGGGACAGCGAATCTTGATTAGTAAAACACTGAATATTTTTATGAATAAGGGGGATAGAGATCAGTGGTTGCATTAAATAGATCTATCTCACAAATCACGTCACAAAAATATGTCATTAAGCGACCTATCGATAAAAAAAATATATTATAATGTTTCAGAAGAGCCGGTTACGCAAAATATTGGTGGTGAGTGTAAATGTACATAAACATTGTATATGTACATGAAACATTGTGTTGAAAATAACAAAATCGTGTGTACTCTACTAAATGTTCAATAACAAAAGTTGTCCAGTTGCCAATGTTTAAGTGCTAACACTTTATGAAAAAGTAATAACTAATAACTATGTAGTGTGCACAGATTATTCAGAATTATTCTACCTGTGATAGGACGTTTATAATGTGTTGTAAAATTAAATTTATAAATATTTTAGAATTTTGGCATAATATGATTTTTTAAAAAAAAAGTTAGTATACAAATTTGGGTATAGCTTACAATAGTTCTCCACAATTTTTGGATGGAAATGGGTTAGCGGGGATGGCTTGGAAGTTGGACGAGTAGAACCCTCCCGTATGACTTTTCAGGAGATTTATGCGTTTGAAATTCTTAGCTTGTAACATCGGTTTCGAGTGTCCACGAAGTGTTTTCGAGGCAAACTAAGGAAATTTTGCAAAAATTCCCACACCATTATATCATTAATACCGCTAATCCCCATTATAACTGTAATATATAGATACGAGTATTTTAATTTTCATCACAACATATTTAAGACCTATTAAACAAGTACATTCTGTGGTAAAGTAACTCTGATCTGGCTATTGTTTTGTAAACTGTTTTGTGTTGTGCATGTACCTCCATTGTAACGTAAACGTTTGCGGTTTGAGGTTTTGATAGAATTGACATCCGATTTTATTTTCAAAATTTTCAATGTTGGTTTTGTTTTGTTCTGAGACAATTTAAAAATTTGAACTGCTCTTATTTATAATGTTGTACGTTATGTCTGTACCCAGCTCGATGCGAACATTTCTTAGGTTGTGACTTTTGCGTCTGATTGCCTGGACTATAATGGAATTATATGTGATTGATTGTCAGTACAATTGATTCATGGTGGAAATTCAGGTTCATGCTTAAAGAAACACGCTTTTCTTGCACTTTTTCCATCAAGAAAATATAATGGAAAAAGTGCAAGAAAAGTGTGTTTCTTTAAGTATAATGGAATTGTAATAATTCTTGTCCTGTCAATATATATAAAAACTTGCAAAAATGCGGAAAGATAACTTATAGAAATGTTTCATGTTTTCTTTGATTTGAGATAAATAGTTATCTTAAATTTACATATACTTGTCCCAATAATGCAGGCTAAGCATCTCGCAGACTTATCTCGATTTTGATTGAGTACCTTCTGATAATTTTATAAAAACATATATGTTACAAAATGTAGTATAAGAATTACTAACAATAGAGAAGCTCAAGGCCAAGCATAATAATTACACAATCCATTAGTACTTATTATTATTTAACGATTAGTGCCTATAAAGGTGAGGTTTGCAAATTGTAAGGAAGATTTACAAATACTAAAGTCGCCCTGTGGTTGAAATTTGGCATAGAGGTCGTTACCGGGTCATGAAATCTATATATTAATACGCGAGCGGAAAACGTTGTACCCCTTTTTACTAAACACGGGTAGATGTAAAATCATGAAGTTTTTCCCAGGTATAGTTGGTATTTTAGACACGATAATTATACACGAAATACTCTTTTCTTTTGGGTTAAAGTCTAATTTTTTAAATAAAATTTAATGACCTGGTAACGAGATCTTTTTGTTAAATTTAAAACTTTTTGATCAAGCTCATTTTATTGAACGCTGACTATAAATGCGGGCCAACATTACGCTGGTTTTATTCTTATTAGCAAGGGGTCTAAATTATCGCAAACTAGCTTAAACTTAATGCAGTTCTTACGCTGTTACACCTTACTCGAAAATTTTAGTTGAAACTTTGTTACCAGGATGGATCAGGACGGCAGTCTGAATATCAGCTATGACGAATGGCGGGACTACTTGCTGCTGGCTCCGGCGACGGACATACACGCTCTCATACACTTCTGGCGACATTCGACGGTACGCATAATGAATACTATTATTATCAGCGACTGATCAAGTGTTGTTACTTCTGACCGCCCTGGACTAATCATCAATCTAAGTTTTTTCAACACACAAGATAGAAGAAGAAGGTAAACACGATTTAAGCGCCCCCTCCCGATCGTCGCGTCCTAGGTTGCAGCGTGTAAAAGCCTTAAGCTTTTTATGTCGGAATATTTTTTTATTATTATTTACCTGACCTCATCAAAAATTTTCCATTAAAACTGTCCATTAATAACGTAAATGGTAAAGTTTAAGACTAAACCCCTCCACCCTCCTGTCACGTGTACGTGTATATCACATGTATTTTTAGTACCTACAAAATTTAAATATTTTTAAATAAAAATACAGCTTACGCTATAATTTAATTGTACTATAGAAAATTAAAGACTACAATAATAATAATTATGCTGTAACATTTATATGTGTACTGATTTATTGTGCAGTATGCTCAAACAATCATCAGATTTTCTTCAAAAACATCTTCCAAGTCAAATTTGCAAGCTAGAACAATACAGTTAAATCAATTTGCCAAAGCCTGCATACGCCAACATATGCTTTTTATACTGTACTGATCTTAATGTGGCGACACTAAAATGTTGATCGACCTGAGCTTTATGGCGACTGCCTCAGGGCGACTTAATTTAACAAGCACTGTGATTACACGTCGTTTACCCTAAATGGTCGTATAATTTTTTGTGAGGAACCGAAGATACGTAAGGTTCTGAAATTTCAAATCCATGCTCTTTAAGCTTCTCATAGAGGTCAGTTAGAGTTCGGCAACTGCGAACAATTTCTGAACGAATTCGCTCCTCCTCTAAAGCATTAAACATTACACAAAACATTAACCCCCTTTGGAAATATTTTATAAAGTTTCACGCGACTACGTCAGTCGCGGGCGAAAGTTAGTAGACTGTATAATTAACACATTACATTTTTTTTAGAAACTTGTACTGAAACCTTTTTGTTTATTCCTTTAAACATGCCTGCACTTAATTGACGCGAACTGGCGTTATCACCCTATTTCAATTTTTTTTTTTGCATTGTTAACGATTACTCGGCTGTTTGTAAATTATGGATCGATTTTCAAAATATTTTTTTGTTTCAAGTAACACCGCATTTTCGGTTAAACATCCCGAAAAGACATACACCTGATGTATAACTATAACGATGTTCTTATACCACCTCCCCCTTTTGAACCTCACGTGTGTGTCCCCTCACAATGGACAGTCCCAAAGAAGTGAGCCTGCACTTTTAGAAATGCAGTTGCTCTTCCTTTATTGCTATAATTTTAGCACTGTAATCAGAAATATACACAGAGTATTAAATAATCTCTTTACATCTTTACATCCTCAGTTCATGGACTCCTAGCTCCTAAAGAAAAAACCCAGTATATTTGCTTGGAATATAGACTTTGATTGTGTCTTCGCTTTTCTGTAATGGAAGCATAAGATTTTAGTAGGTTGTTGGGGTAATATTGGGACCTGATGTTTAAAATATTCTAAACAGTATATAATTGTATACAATATTTTTATCAAACAACATTGCTCTGGCAAAAAAAAAGTTTCGTCTGAGCAAAATGGTTGTTGGTTATTTTTGCTGACAGGTAACAGTAATAAATTAATAATAATAATATCTATGGACTCTTCACTCCACGTCAGTCTGGCCCCGTGCTAAGTAGCCCAGCCCAGACAACGGAAATATATTAAATACTTTTTATACTATATTTAAGATTTTTATTACATGATACACATATTTAATACACATCCAAGACCCAGGAACATTGAAAAACTTTTTGTT
>JAOTAV010069948.1:0-13654 GCA_026546445.1 Cyclargus thomasi | reverse complement strand
CCCTAGGTCATAAAATGGCACTTAAAAAGTCGACGACGCGTTATAGTCTGTATTTATAGTCCGACCCCGAACTAAACCTAGAAAAAAAAACTGCCGTAAGAAAGATTGTGAAAGCATTTAGGCTTTTTCTCTCCAAGACATGGAACGTTTATTCAATTCAAAAGTAATATTACAGTAATACTGCTGTAAGAGCTTATGATGGTTATAGGCTTACACCAAACCAAATATTGTTCATTTAATTGCTGAGTAAAGGTAAAGTTACATTGACTTACAACTATTCTTACTATTGTAAGCCTTTGATAAGTTTCCAGTTATACTATACTAAGGTAAGGTACATAACAATACATTTTGAAAACAATATCAAACTAAAAATATGTATTTAATATTTTATGTTTACAAACTATTGTAAGTCAGGTTTTCCTTTCTGACACTATAAACTCCGGAACGCATGAACCGATTTCCACGGTTTTGCATTCGTTGTAACGGTCTCCGGGTCCGTCAGGTTTGCAGCAAAGAAAATTTGGAAAAAAATTACAAGAAGAAAACAGGGAAAATCAACGCGACGAAAACGCACGCAAATGTTACTAACAGTATAAAAGTAGTACTGCTGTCCATTTCCATTGAAACTTAATGGTTTTATGCTCAATGTCATAGAAATATGTCATAAAAAAAACGGAGCGGCGCGGCGCGTAACGGCGGATTATAATTTTGGAGTAAAAAGGCCGCGCAGCTTACGCTAGACTCCGCGTCGCGCCGCTTACGCTAGACTCCGCGTCGCGCCGCTGTAGTGCGGTTTAACCTTAAGTGATACTACTTTGCGCCCCGGCGATGAGTTTGCCCATACAAATCAGAAAAAATCGCATTCAGCGTTAATTCAACTCTAGAGTATAAGAGACCCTGAGGTTTTATCATTTACTATAATTACTTTTGCACTATGTAAACTGTCGACGCCTTTTCAAGGAAGTGCCTTCCATACCCTAATCAGTCATTCGACAAGCGACCAGCGTTAGCGTTGTATGATTTACGGCGCTTTAAAAATAAATATTGTTTTATTGAAAATATTCTCCCCTTCAGATAATACCTCGTTCCCCATCGAGGGTAAATTCGACCGCCTCATTCGAGTAGGGCGGCGATGCATAAAAAAAGATAAGAATACACTTTAAGTATTCTGTTAAACTTTTTGGCTCATCCATATTTAAGCTATTTTAATGAAATCAACTTTTAATGCTTATTTATCCTCGAAATATGCACCGACATCAGGCCGTTATTAAAACTGAGCTATGATTTAGCAGTTTCAGAGTATAGGGTGTAGGTAACATGGGTGTCTGTCCCGTGTATTCAACTGACTTTTTTTCTTTTTTTTACCTTCATAAGTTAGACGAGGTGATTTTTAGCATCACATAATATATCTAATACTAGCTTTTCCCGCGGCTTCGCTCGCATTATTAAGTATTTTATACAAACTTTCAACCCCTATAAAACTCTTAAACACGTATTAATTTACTTTGAATCAGCAGTTCAAAAACGTAATTTTAGGTCTCTAACTTAAGAAATGACGAATTTAAGAAATGAAGAAAAATTTATAGAAACTTTAACCCCCTTTTAGGGGTAGAATTTCAAAAAATGCTTAAACACGTATTTATTTTCAATTAGCAGCTTAGGTTCTAACTTAAGAAATGACGAACTTGCGTAGAAAAATGTACCGAAAATTTAACCCCCTTTTCACCCTCTTAGGGGTAGAATTTCAAAAAATGCTTAAACACGTATTCATTTATTTTTAATGCCACATTTAACCAGGTCTGGTTTTTTAAGCAGCGTCCTAGGGGGACGGCAGCGTCCTAGCCTCCTCGGAAGTCAGTTAATTTTGTAGGTACATGGAGCGGTAGAAATACGGTGGCCCATTCTCTTAAAAAATTTAAATCCTTTACAGCATTCACCTGTGATAATCAGCTTCGTTCAACTGCATTTTGCACTGAGGAAGATCCCGCGTTCTATTATTTGATAAGTTATCTTGCTGTGTCAAGGATTTGAACAAATAAAGAAACTTGAGATTTCACACTTATCTTGACGGATATTACGAATATTACAATTTACAACACATTTCTTTTGCTAGCGATAAAATAAATATCTTCATGATGCCGAATTGAAAGTCTTATGTAACAGGCGTCGTCATTTGTTCAAAGTCCAAAATTGTGATGTCTCAATACATAACCAGAAGTAGATGCCAACGCCTCAAGCTTATGTACAGGTAGATAGACTAGGGCCCGTAACTATAGTCACTAGTGAGCGCTTAATAATACTAAGAGCATAATCACAAAATATTGAGATGCTGTTTTCATTCTGTAGGTCTCTTTATGAATGAAAACAGCTTCTAAACATTTTTACTGCTCTGGGTGTATTATGAGTTGCAAGTGCGTGTTTGATACTAGCTTCCGCCCGCGACTCCGTCCGCGCGGATGTCGGTCTTTGTGTGGATGGTTTACGAGTATTTCTCCATTTCGAGTAACTCTGACAATGACGTCCTATAAATTTCTATTGAACCCTCCCATTTCCAGAATAAAAAGTATCCTATTTTATGCCCAGAATAATAAAGTATAATAATACCAAGTTTAATCGAATCGAACCGTTAGGTTTCACGTGACGCCTGAACATACAGACAGACGGACAGACAAACAACATTTTTTTTTATCATATACTTGGGTTTGGTTTCGAACAAGTAACACCCCCTGCTATTATTTTTTTCAATATTTTTAATGTACAGAATTGACCCTTCTACAGATTTATTATATATATAATGTATTTATTATATATGTATAGAAGACTGTCATCTATATAATAAATAATGGTAGGAACTAGAAAGTTAGACCTCCAATAAAATTACTCGCACGAGGAAAAACAGCGCAAGCGTTGTTTCACGCCAGTTTTCTGCGAATCCCTGGTATTCCTCTAGTCGAGTGAAGGTGACTCTCGAAACCGTTCGTAGTGAAGGTGGCTCTCGATATGACTATAGAAAACTTTTAATAGAACACACGTGAAAAGCTTGCAGTACCTACTCCATTTTATAGCCAAATTTCTTTTATTTTTAACCGACTTCTAAAAACGAGGAGATCATATATTCAGCTGTGGATTTTTTTATATATCTTTAAACTTAGCTTCGTCGTTTGTGGATCAATTTTCAAAAATTTTTCTTTGTTGTATAGGTAGAGTATTGGTCCGAATAGGTCCCATGTTCATCAAAGTTGGGACTTATGACGGGTACTATGAAAAATTGAGGGAACTCCTCGAAAAAAATTAAGATCGTTCTTTCTAGAAGTAAGCTGGTACCGACTTCAAAATTATGAAGCTTGTGTACAGAAATTAAACCGTATTCTGAAAAAGACACTATTATTGAATAAGTGTTATTTAAAACTTTTTAACCTACTTCTAAAATAGGAGGAGGTTTTTGTTTATTCGCGTCGGTAATCGGAGTAAGTCCGCCGTTTATTGATCGATTTTGATGACCGATGACTTCTGAAAATTATAAAGATTGTTAAGGCTTAAGACAATCCTTATTTTTATAAGTTATTTATTATTTATTTATTATATTATTTGTTATTTTCAGTTCGTCTTTCCAGTGATTGTGCTGTGAAAGTCGGTTTTTATTTTTTGTTTAAAATTAATTTATTACTTTCTTTTTATCATTTCTTATCATAATTTATTCACTATTCTACAATATTATTGGTAAGCTTATACGTTCTTGCAAGGGTTCATGTACTGGAATTATACATTCCCTATGAATACATTAACCCTTTGTAAATTGCTAGAAGATTGTTGACAATCTATAAAGGATTCATCGTTGGATGAAAGTTCAAAATATCTTTGGTCAAATGTTGAAATAAAATACCAGTATTCGCGGAAATAGCGAAGTTTGAATTCATAATACGCGGTTAAGGGGAGGTAAACGAGTTGTATCAAATCTAAAACGTATCGGGAGAGAACAGCGACCCCTGACACTGAAGCGTACGCAAAAGCGCGTGCCGCGGGACGATATTACAAAAACATTTACAGAGCTCGGGTTTTGTTCTTGATCGTTTTCTGAGAACATATTGAGGGAGGGACGTTCTCTTTTAAACGATTTTATTTTAGAACGTTTTCTTGGAACTTATCAAGGTACCTATTGATAAGTTAGACTCGCGTGCACGTCTGTTTTATATTACATATATTATGAATTTCTCTTAGAACTACCGGTCTTACCAGATTTCTTTTCGCGAAAGTTTGTATATCACGGGAACCGTACACTTACCCGGGATAAAAAGTATCCTGTATGTTGCCCAGACCTAATAACTATTAAACAAAAAAAAATGATTCAAATCCGTCCAGTAGTTGCTGAGATTAGTGCGTACAAACAGATAAACTGATAAACAACTTTTTTTGTCGATATGTGTTCTATTACTGTTCCTTAGCAATGTGGGCTTTGATCATTTTGTAAAAATATTAATTATACAGACACTCCAATTTTACTGTTTTATTATATGTAATAGACTTGATTAAACACCGTAATGAGACTAAGGGCCTGTTTCACCGCTTACAGATAGTCTATACGCAACTTTATTTAACAGATTTTATATGGAGAATCTGTCAAATAAAGTTGTGGATAGCCTAACCAAAACATTCTCAGTAAGCGGTGAAACACGTCCTTGCTCGTGAAAACCAGGTACTGATTAAAAATCAACTCTATAATGACTTATCACCTTTTGCATTAAAAACGTTTATTGTTGGATGTTGGAACACCACAGATTAAATAATAGCGTGTTAAATGTTGACATAACACACACACACACACACAAGCATATCAGCTATCGGCATTGTGCATGTAAAAAACTAGGAAGTAACCAGTTGGCTCCTTAAGTTTAATTACATACGTATTTTAAAAACCCGGTTATTACGATAACTTTAAATTACAAATCACTTTTACAAAACAAGTTGTGCTATTTAGTACAAACGTTAAATTGTTTTAACTTGCCTAGGAGTTGGTACGATTTCTTAGTACAAATTCAAAGACACAAAATGGCAGTCACAAACTAACTTCACACACGTTAAAATGAGTAATGACTAGATTAGGCGATTGCTCGTATGTTTTATCTTCAAACAATAATTACATTGTTATCTTTATCTTTTTTCACATATCACTTTTATCGTCGACTGTTGTAATGATCTCATTGATCTGTCTTCTAATACGTCTGTCTACAGTATAGTCTGTAAATTCTGTTACTTTTCTTCATGATTTCTAGTGAATTATCACGTAAGGTGTATTGCATTCGCCATTCGGATATCATGTTCGAGAGTAATATATTAGACATTTCTCTGCCGCGGCCGTCACTTCGGACCAACGAATACTTATAAGTGTGATAAACTCATAGCTCAATAGCCAATTAAAGTTTGACGAGGACCATTTTATATCTCGATCCGAGACCGGGACCAGAAAAGACATAGAGCGGCTCTGCCCTATATGACCAGCATGCAACTGGTCTGATATATCTACCTGGTGATCTAAAATTCTTTTTTAGGGTCCAATCAGCGACAATCGTTACTTCTTCTACTGACTCGCTATTGCCAGCACTGCCACGCTATTGCCAGCACTTACTCACTATTGCCAGCACTGCCACGCTATTGCCAGCACTGCCACGCTATTGCCAGCACTGACTCACTATTGCCAGCACTGCCACGCTATTGCCAGGACTGCCACGCTTATTCCTAGCACTGCCACGCTATTGTTAATTTGTTACGCCATTGGCCGCTGCTTGCTATGCCGCTGTATTGCTACAAATCAGAAAAAGACAATACTTTATTTGAAGTTATTTTTAAATTATTAAAATATATACCTAACATACTTTATTTCCAGCGATGGACATGAAATATTTGAAGAATTCAATATGATGCAACTATGCGACAAAATTCTTAGGAAATTGCACAAATCACTGACTCCCGCGTAACCATCTTCGGTCGGCCGGTAATCGCTAAACTTCGTCTACTCAAACTTTTAACTTCCTTCGAGTAGTCAGTATGAAATTAAATATAAGTAATGAAACTTAAAAATAGATTTTATTTTAATAACCTACTAATAATTTACCTTTTTTTTTCGAAGCAGCAGACTAGTATTATTATGCGTCAAACGAAAAGGAGCTTTTATTTTGAAATTGATGTGATTTCGATTTACGAGTCGTTTGTTTTTTACGAGAAACATAATTTTATTTAAATCGGATTGGATCGAAGTTCGGACCAGGAACTATTAAACAAAATGTATGTTGCATTTATAGTATATTTAAGACTCGATTCCTTAAGAATTAGGATATTTAAATATCACAATTTAAGATATTAGATACGACATAAAGACCGTCTAATGACTAACAATTGAGCATTGCGTCGGCTCGTTTTTTTAACAATCTATTAATGAACTGAGAAAAACGGCAATTATAACTTTCCAATTAATTTAAATGTTTTCAGAAGTTATCTTTAATTCAGGACTGTTTTGTTGACAAGTATAGACCCCAGGGGCTAAAAATTCTTAACGCTCCTCTGCGGAAATCAAACACAAGTCACGAGCCAAAAAACAAAAATATCTTTCAGGTGATTTACCTTGATCGTAAATTATTATTAGAATCAGTGCGAAACACAGGTGAAGCAACTTATACCGGATCAGCAGATGTTCGCCAAGCGTCAAGTTCTTGAACATTGAGAAAAGGACGTCTAGATGTTGCATTTTGTTTTGACCACGGACAGATGTTTTAGTAGTTGGCCTTGGCTTTATAATAAATCCATAGTGATACTATGTTTAACTAACAACAGCTGCAACATCTTAAATGCAGTAGGCCCTAAAACTATGTTTGTTTTTGTAGTTGTATGGAATTATCTTTGTTGGGTATCGTCTGAGCCCAAATACTTGCAACGTAGAGTAAATAATTATTGTTATCTAATATTTACATAAGTGTTCGTAGTGTTGTATGAAAGTATGTAAGACCCGTATGTTTTGACCAAACTAAAAAAATCACCAATATAGGTACCTGTGTTTTATTTTAATAACGCTGAAAATAAATAAAAGTGGAGTCTGGACAACATGGCACTAGAATATTTAAATAACGAATTACGACGTGTCTAAAACCTGATTCCTCAAAGCGGCCTTCTCGGACCAAATGCATGACGGTCTCCCCGCTTCTGTACGTATATAAACTGTAAACAAGTTTGGTACCGTTATTCTCATAAAGTACAAACCAGTGGTAGCACTCCGCCATGTTCATAACAAACCAGCCAACAAACTTGATACATCCTTATTCCATATAAAATGAAAAGTAAAACAACGAAATATGTTTTAAAGTGAAAAGTATACATGACTTTGTATGAGCTATCAACTATGCACATAATTATTCAAAAGCTGCGCTAACCGAGCGGGCCAGTTCCGACTTCCAATTTTATTCATTTTCATTATTTGTTACGATACTAATTAGCATAGTTATAGTAATATAGTAGTTATTAATCATAAGGGTCAAAATAAAATATTTTGGCAACAGTTTTAGTGTCTAATTTTATGAAACAAAGTCAATGCTTTCTTTCGCTCTACGATCGCATTTAAGTGATTTTTTAGATCGATGGCTTTTAAAGGAAAAAAAAAACAATTTTGATTGAAGGGGAAATGTATCCCTCCTCCCTGCGGCGTTATTTGGGTCTGGCAAACTGTAGATACTATTTGGCATTCCTTAGGGAACAAAGGGGAGTTAGTGAAATGAAAACTACTCATGTGAAAATGCTTTCGCTGCTTTTTACCCAGCCACAGGCAATTCGTGTTATATATTGTTTCCCAAATAGCATTATGCAAGGGTGCGGAGAACTATTGATTGAAAGAAAACAATAATTTGTTTTTGATTGTTCTTTAACTTTGTCGAACTTAAGACAAAATTGCTTCGAAACGAAGTTTCGTTTTTTCTCAAAGAAAGATTTTTATAGTTTTTTTTTCTGGTTTAAGATTAAGTATAAAATGCGATATTGTATTTTATAATAATCCTTTTCTCGTGTAAACAGTGCATTAGCTGGCATTAGTGTAATATTTTCTTCTGTTAGCTACTCTTCGTGTGCAACGTGATATTTGAGTCTACTTATTATAAGCCGTCGCGGAATAAAGCTCATTGACTATTTGACCTTTTGTAATATTCAGAAGTTCGAGTACTTCTCACCTTCGAAGTTCAGACCTCAGACTGTTTATATTGTATTATTGATTGAAAACACTCCGTGCATATTTTATGCAAACTGCGCGGCCCTACTCAAATTATGACATTTGATGTGGTGTTCGACGAAGGGATGTTTTAAGAGCAGTTGCATAAATTTGGGCAATTTGACACGGAGCATAGCGAGGGCATATCCTTCGGTCGAGGGGACCGCCGACGCCCGGGGGCGAAGTACCCCCGCAATAATCGTAATTGCGCCACCGGCCCCTCTCGCCAAAGATAACTATTACGCTTTTATTGAGATCACTAACCAGCAAAAGGGATGCTCGTAATTTAATTACGGCGAGAGACATTATATGGTGGTAACGAGAAAGGGATTGACGAAAATTGTTTTGTGCGATCGCGATTTTAAGATGTTGGCGTTTTCAATTTTCCGTTGTTTTTTTAGGCTTCGACGGCGTTTGGACAGGTTGAGGTTGTCTGCGCCGACAGTAATCACGACGCCGCGCCGCCGGGGAACCTTTGTATTTCAAATTAATTTCTTTTTTTTCAGTTTCTCTTTTACGAAATCTTTTTAAGATTTCCCACCTTGGAACTTAGTTTTGAGTTTCATTTGTGATTTCTTCAACATATTAGGTTTGAATATATATTTTTTAATAATTTACTCTTCACGCCTTGTTTATCAGAATCACCTACAGGCTACAACACTGCAAACTGCAGTCGTGTTCTGAGCCGGTATTCAAATGCATTTAGCAGCTATATCTTGAATATAACGTTAGGTATGTAGGTCCTATGTAGTATGGTCTATGACGCACTGCTAATGTTAGTATACGTTAGAGTTGAATGTACAATGTACACTAACGTTGGCCAGAGAATCACCATTAAACATATTAGACCCAACATACTCTATTGCTTCGTGTAAAAGGCTGTGCCCTCCTCTAAAGAATATACTTGCAATACAATATAACACGTATATAAGTACCTAGTTATTTCGAACATAATTAATAATATTTATATTTCAAAACTATTAGTTTAATTCTAGTTTAATAAACTTGTCAAGTCAAGATTACCTACAACTTCCCCTTGAGTTACAGAGATTAAGTAACGGTAACATTTCATACTGTCATATACAATATACATATATATGTAAACTAAAGAGGTAGGTAGATTATATGTTTCTAGTCTTCTGCCTGAATTCTAGATCTAGCTACGAGCTTGCTTCGATATATCTAAACATTGATTGATGAACGGCGGGCGCAAGATGTTTCGGTTGCATTACGCTGGAGCACTGTCCGGAGTTATTCCATTTAGACGAAATTCAAGCCCTCGTCATTAGGGACGATTTAGGTGAAATTTACATTAACTAAATTGGGATTTGGTGAAAATTAGCCGAATGGCCGGCCGCAGCCGCGGTTGTGTGGATTGTTCGTCGTTTTGTATGTAAATGGTGGCTGTCTAGCACCGCCCCGATCCTACACGAACGTAATTATTCAAACCAAACGCTTCTCTCTAGCCCTTACCCTATTTAGACTTTAAAATCTTGCTACCTAAAGTACTTGGTATATACCTGACATCGTGTTTTTAAATAATTATGATTATTATGTAGGAAATGCAATCCCGTCAATCGTCAACTTGAGATCCCTCGGGATCAGAAATATCGATCCCGCGGGATCCCGACATTTTCGGGAACCCGTGTAGTCAGTAAAAATAATACGATTTAAAGTGATATGTATGTGATAGGTAAATTAAAACAAAATATGATTTCCAAGAAAATAAAAGGCTTAATTATTGAATATTATTAACTACGTAACATAATTAACAGGTGTATTAATATATAACACGAATATAATTAAAAAAAGTATGTGTAGCTCCAGGAGATTAAAATTAAAAAATAATTACATGGCATTTTCTTTAACCAATTCAACACTGGTTGGTAACAGCGTGACTAAGCCTATTTTATATTTGTCCTCCTCACTCAAAGAATTCCATTTCTTTTTTTATTACTGACCCTTATTTATCTAAGCTTGTGGAAACATGTGTAAAAGGACTTCTAGACGCTCGTAGAGTTTCTTCTATAATTCCTCTTGAAGTAATAAAGTATTAGTTTGAGTAGCAGGAGCATCTCGTCATATTATGTTTCGGGATTGATCCCGAAAAAATACACGGGATCTTGCGAGATGGGGATTACATCCACCACTATTATTATGCCATAATTTTTGTGGCGCTGGGTTCCATAACGATGTTAAGAAGGATCAACTTTTGCCACGATATCTATTAGAGGCGTCACATGTCGACAGCCGACAGCTACTAGCTAAATCATAGGCATCTTAGATGAATGCCGAGGCAACTACGTGTGTATGTATTATTCTGTGCAGTAGAGCCCGAGCTTAAGCTGCTGCTAACGTATGGACAGTGACGTCAAGTGCTGGCATTTACGACTCAATCAACGTACCCTATTGTCAACGACGCGCGAACAAATATCCAATATTATGTTGTATGCAGTGCAGATATTTTTACCCCACTGCGCCAGAAGGAGGGTCATGTTTTTCGAGAGTATGTATGTATATGTATGTATAATTATTGTTTGTAACGCACAGCAGCCTAAACGGTTTGATGGATTATAACGTCAGCGGTATCGTTAGATTCGTCTTGAAAGCGCAAGTGACACTGGGTATATTAAAAAATTAAAAAATCAAAATGGCTGATTTTGAAGCAGAGTTACCTTATTTCGGATTTGGCCTGAGATCACAGCATTTTTTACCGTTTCTCAGGCTTGCGGCCGGACTTGGCAAGTATCAGGCTTGTACGATTGAGAAACAAATGAAGGATGAAAAATCGGGCCTTTTCTCCGGACTTTTAATTTTTTCATCTGGTAAGGGTTACCAGATGAAAAAATTATACATAACATGGTGTATAAATTGCAACGGTTCCTACTTTCTTCCTGCAGTCGGGTTTTCTGTTTTTGGATATTCAGCTTGTATGAGTCACTCACTTGTATCGCCAATCCATATCTTCTTGTAGTCGGAGTTGGCAGAATTAAACCATTTGGTTGGGTCGCACATTATCCGAATTTCTGATTAATAAAATGCCATCAGAACTATAGAGGTAATGTGCAACCGAGCTTCGTCAGGTTGTGAGACTTCTGACAAGCAAATGTTATTCATGTTTTTAGCTGGGCTTGCCGTAAGTCGTAACCTGAGCAAATCGTTGACCTATGGGATTTGACACAAATGATAAAAGTTGGTACATGTGACACAAAAAATGTGTTAGAGCTGGCGTCTGCTGACCGTTGAGGTACGTGGTGGTCACGGAATACCTAATGGCAGTCTGTGTTGTCGGTGTAGCCAGCAGCGACGCGACTTGATTAATAAGTTTGCGCATTCCTTTTGCGTCTCCCGCGAAACAATACCGGGGGTCTCAATTCTCATGTCACGATCCTCGTATCACTCAATACTTCTAGACTTGCTGTATCGTTGTATTACAAAAGGGTGTTGCACCATCGAAGAAATTGATACAGAGCCAGTGGAAGCTACGTAACTTAGTATTTACTCGATCTGTAGACTGAGTAACACAAGTTATAGGTATATGGTAAAGGTGCAAATCATGTAAAATCGTTGAAGTTGGAAAGCTAGAGAATCTAAACGGAATTTTTATTTCGGGCTGTGAGAATAAAGCTCCCAACTTACTGGGTGCCAAGCCGCGCCGGGGCGGACCGGGGCTCAGCACAGCGCAAAATGTGCTTGGGCACGGTGTTGTGGGAATGTACGTGGTAGCCCCAAAGGAAGATCTTCCGACCGAGCGAGGTGTTATGCCCTGTCAGGTCGACGTGATACATTTCTGCTGTCGTAGTATATATTAATTATTATAGTATCGGATTGAGGAATCTTCGATAGTCCGATTTTTTTAAATTATATTTAGGTGGCAAGCGAGCAGACGGAAATGATGAAAAGCAACTGCCATCGCCCATGGACACTCGCGACATCCGAAGATCGCGAGTATGTTGCCGGCCTTGATGAGGGAATAAAGATAAGAGATTAGAAAAGTTAGGCCGGTAAAGCCATTCACTGAACGAAACACGGCACAACACCGTTTCAAGCTAGTTTTGATGTTGCTATTGGTTGGTATTGTCTATGGGCGGTGGTAGTTGCTTTCTATCAGGTAAACCGTTTGCTCGTTTGCCCCCTTATTTAAAAAAAACTGCTGTCGAATATATTATTAAAGTGTCGGTTTGAGAAATCTTCGATAGCGTGATGCAAAGTTATTGCGCTTAATGTCCATGTACCGCTACACTGTTGACGGTCGGGGTCAGTGTGACCACTTTTAAATCACTCGTGACTCGATGTACCAAAAACGTTGTTATATTCTCCTATTTGTACTAAATCTACTAAACCGTGTTTTCGCTTCTACCAAAAATTTTTCTTTATTTATTAATGTATTCTACTTGGGTAAAACTAAAATAAAACAAAATGTTTTTATGGACCGTCTTCCAAAAACGAGGAGGGTATATGTTCGGCTGTAGATATTTTTTTATGTATGTTTAACCAAAGCTCCACCGTTTGTGACCCGATTTTCAAAATTTTCTCTTGTTGTATAGAGTATTGTTCCGAATAGGTCCCATGTTTATCATGATGGTATCTGATGAAAGGGACCATGAGTAATTAAGGAAACTGATAAAAATTTGTATGGAAACGTATGGTGATTTTGACCGAATAAATACTACCAAAAAGTAAGATTTGAGATTTGGTACCAAGGTTTATGATGGTTTCGAAGGCGCTGAGAGAAGCTTTGGAGGTTTCGGCGTGTTATATTCATCATCATCACTCCCATCACACAATGGATCATCACATATGAAGCCAGAACACCTCAAAAATGGTTATGGAAACATATTATTGAGATTTGGGTTTCCTAAGAAATATCCAAAGTAAATGCTACCAAAATATAAGCTTTGTTACCAAGGTGGACCATGGTTCCGAAGGTGCTGAGAGAACGCCTGATTCTACGTAGATAGAAGTTTGGGGGTTTCGGTGTTGTTATAAGAACTGAAAGCCAATGCTACTAAGCAAATTACATTATCACCATCACATTATAACCCTAAGACACCTCAAAATACATATGGAAACCTAAGGCGAAATAAAAATAAATTATTTTATGAAAAGCAATATCAGAAGTTTATAATACAGTAATAACCGACTTATATGAGTACAATAATATTATGCCAAGTTTACTTATAATTACTAAAAAGAGTGAAATTATTTTTATGTTTAGCAAAAAAGAAAAACCGACTTCCAAGGAAAGAACTAAACAATAAAAATAAACTTCTATAAACTGAAAAGTATAAAATAATATTAGTTTCTAAATAAGGCTTTTTCAGAAGTCGGCTAAACCTAGGGTTGCCATCTCTAAAATTTGGAAAACAGGACAAGACGCGTGAAAACCCCGGATTTTAGAGTCCAAAAGCC
>JAOTAV010069937.1:0-13654 GCA_026546445.1 Cyclargus thomasi | reverse complement strand
GAAACGTCAGTCACTATAAAACGTGGTATAACAAAAATGAATCAGACTTGGAATAACAAAACGCAAATGACAGCTATTTTTTGTGTGTGTGTTCAAGGGGATCTGAGAATGGTTTAGAATTTAGATTCACAAAATAGCTCGGCAGGACAACGTCTGCGGGGTCAACTAGTATGTTATAATTTCTGAAAGTAAAATACTTCAGAGGATTGTTTGACGCACGCAAAAAACATTTTCATAATAACAATTATATCACCTATTAACCAGGAAAAAGGGTTTTGGTACAAATTGGTACAACGTCAATGGTTTAATCTACAATAATGACCGAAAATCTTTGTTTGTTGTTCCCTTATCGCCCTTCGCTGACGAAAACGAGTTGAATGCGCCCAGTAGGGACCATCCATAAAATACGTCACACGTAAAGGGTCGAAGTGTGACATAGGGTCCTCATTTTTGTGACATCAAATTTAAAATTTTGAATTTTAGTTTAAAAATTTGAAATATAGATGCGGTTTAGTAACGTCACGTAGGGAAGGTCCTCAGAAATTTGGCCACTTGTGACAAGGGGAAGGGGTCTAAAACTATCAAATTTGTGTGACGTACTTTATAGATAGCCCCTTACCGTTTCGTGCCTGACTCACATTTAACTTATATTCACACTCCGTATAAATTAACAGCAAATACTTATATACAATAATTTCGAGGCTATGAAACATAGGGGTGAGACAATATCTACGTAATTGTAATTAAAGGGCCTATTTCACCACTTCCTTATAAGTGCCGTATAGTTTATGTACAATATAATTGACAGATGTATAGAGAATCTGGCAAATAATTAGTAACCTTTCAACTATCCAAAACTTATCTGGAAGTGGTGAAACAGTCCTTAAGAGCTGTTAAATTTTGACAGCTTCTCTCCTCCCAACTCCATTGACATGTAAGGTATCTATCACACAGAGAGCAGTCATCCGTCTGCATGAATAACAACGTGACCACTCTTTGTGTGATGGGACCTATCACACTTTTAAGCATGCAGTTTCGGAGATAACTTTATGTATAAGGATTAAAAATACTATACTAAGGTATTGCAAGGGAGTCCCTTGCAATACCAGAGGGACATATTGCATAGCGATTCACTGTGTCCAATTATCAACTTTTTTATACTATCGTTACCGTAACAATTGAAAGGAATTTAAAGGCTATGGATCTTCAACCTCCAACAAAGAGGTTGCCCATAATAAAGTCTATATCGGTTTGCATTGCAGATAGATTTTTCAAATAGACTGGAGATATTGAGGAAAATCGTAAATGAAACATCTACCCACATTTGAAGTCGTGTAGACTCCTTTCCATTCGGTTACGGTTTTTACAACATCCCCGGTCCCTTCGGAGGTACTTGAAGAAAGTGAAGGTGCGGGGGGACGCGTCGCCTCAACCTGTTGCTGCCAATCAATAAAACGCGTTGCAGCCCCAAACACCAAACACGTCCAAACCCCCGAATATCCTTTGTTCGGGGAATGAATAGCAACGAAATCCGCTTTAAACAGTACCCCACCTTGGAGTACTCCTTATTAAGGAAACAAAGACTGAGTTTACGGAAATGGATTCTCGAGCCATAAGGGCTAGAAAATTCTTACTAATCTAATAAAGGTGTGTTCTATATCTGTTACCACTTTACGTTTAAAATGTTTTTGAGCAGTTTTGGTTTCTACGAAAATATTACATGAAATAACAAAATATGACATGCAGGTAAGCGAATTTATGTTTTTGCAATTTTACGCTCCAGGTAACCAGGCTGCGGGCAGTAACATAAATACAAAATTCATCGCAATAGGGACTCAAGTTTCTTAGCAAGAAGATCAAATCATTAATACAAACAACATCATTAAAGAAACAATAGGGTATACTAAATAAGTGCACGAAAATGAAGATGATGTCCCAATATCATTAACGCCTAGGGCGTTGTTGTTAGAAATCATAATATTGTCCTTTTGCATGTGATAAATCATCACTAACAATTTTTTGAAAGAAAAAAAAAATTGCGTAATGTTTCTTGCAAGCTCTACATTATTCGCAATGATCGTTGTACGTGTAATCTATTATATAAAAAATATGTCGATTTTTCCTTCCTGACACTATAACTCCAGAACGATGTCCACGGTTTAGCATTCATTGGAAAGATCTCGGGCTCCGTGAGGTTTATGGCAAAGAACATTCACGAAAATGTCCAAGAGAAAAGCAGGAAAATAAGGAAAATCATTTTCACATACATCTCTGATACATAGCATCACCACAACGACGCCAGTGCGAGGCTTTTATACGACTTTCGATTTCAACACGAGCTAAGTCGCGGGCAACAGCTAGTCGTTTATAATCGGCACAATCATCATGCAAGCATCAACACAATTGTTCGTAGTTATTTGTCAACAAGTTGAACATAGGCAATCATAGACGATGGAATCAGAGCCTAAACGTGTTTGCTTCTTGAGCAACTACGTACAATACATTTTGATCACAAAAACATCTTGGTGATATCTTGTGACGATGTCAATAGTAACATTGTAAAACGAAAGGTTCACAATATAGACATCACCAAGTTGTTTTTGTGATCAAAATAATAGTATTTAGCACGTATACAAGCTTTTATTCAAAGAACGTGCGACATACGATTAAATGACTGCTTAACTTTAACGGGCATTGGTTAAAATTGGGCGTAAATGTAATAATCAGCATAATTCGTAACACACAATTGCCATTAGAGCGTGAGTCAAACACAAACATAATCAGAACAGCCACACAAAATCAAGAGGAGATAACGGAAATCAATATGTTTGAATAGGTTGGTGATTACTAGTAGACTAGTAATATTGACTAATAATAATCATCACAATAATATTATAAATGTAAAAGTTTTATCGTTATTCACGTCAAATGTACTGTATAGATTTTGACAGCAGTAGATAATAATAGACTTCCTTTCTGAGCGTTTTTCATAAGTGTTCCCGTGATGATTATATATTATGTTTCGTATATAATAAATAGTGCTAAATATAAAGGAATATAGTTTGTCCAATTTTTCGCAATACTACTATAAAATATTTCCGGAAATAGGTTCTATAAATAACAAGGTATCTAAGAATAGGGTAGCAAAGGGAAAAATACCCACAAATACAACTCGTCTAAAATTTCTAATCCGAAATACCTACACCGGGTAACCGTTGTAACGAAGGGAGCCGTAGTCCGTATCATTTAAGCGTTGTATTTCCGCAGGAACATTAGTGTAAAACAAAAGGTTCATAATATAGATATACCGAACAACAAAAAAAATTTGCACGTGTGATTTTTTAATTGATGCAAGTGTGAGGGATTGACTCTTCCAGACTGTTGAGCCGGTTGGAAATGAAATATTTTAAATATCATGACCATATGATGAGTTTCTTAAAACACAAGAAAAGGCAAAGTAACAGAATAACAAAACAATTATTTCGTTTTGTCAGTCACTTTGTACAGTGTACAGTACAGTGATAATGCTAAGCATGCAAAAAAGATTAAGTTATATCACGCCAAAATATGTAGTACGAATTTCGGTTTAAACGAAAAAGCGAGTAAGATCTAGTGTAGACTAATTTAACGGTACAAAGGGGGATACCGGAAAAGTCGCAAGGATATTATCACAGCGCATGATCCGAGAGCGGTCAATAACCCGCCCCGTCTTGAACTTGAACTACAAACCAATACTTATACTGTCGCCACGATCCCTGATAACATCATTTCCTGTATCATCAACATCTTAGCTAGTTTCTGACTTATTTTCTGTGTTATTACTATAATTTTATGTTTGTTACTTTTCGTTATTTATATTAAATTTTGTATCTGCAGTCTCTACATTAGAATTTTACTTATACTGTCATAAGGATTCTAGAGTTACATGTTTTCCTGGTGGTATTATCAACATCTTAACTAGTTTCTGGATTTTTTACAGCTTTAATATTTTTGTTTTTTATGCTTCTTGTACATGTGATTACTATATATTTTTTTTTTACTTAGAATTTTCTAGCTTATTTTTTTTACAAATTATAAATGTTCCGTGCTTATTTTTTAATTATAAATATTAATCTTAACAATTGTTACCAGCGCTTTAAAGTCACATACTACATATTTATATAACTTTAATGACTCTCAGTCTCAATAAGTTTTAAATTAGAAATCTTTTTATTTCTATTGTATTAAAGTCACCGAAGCGAGATTTTCTCGTAGAATCCTAAGCCATATCAAAGCAAGTCGGTCACCCATTGTATTATAAAAATAATCAAGAAAGCTAATAAAGGAAAAAATATAAGAAAGATGGAAACTTCCACAACAAAAGGAAAATGAACAAGATTAATGACGTAATTGTGGCCCATTTTAGATGATTTCATAGCAGCCTGACCCTGGCTTTTGTGAAACATGATTTTTTGGTAATTTTAAAAATTAATGTACTGATTATATTGTTCATATACATAATATATACTGGAAAACAAAAGCTACCATAGTGCCAATAGTTATAGGAGCAACGGGAATGGTCGCCAAAAGTATCCGCATATATTGTGACGTCCTGGACGCTAAACTGGATTTCACCATTATGCAAAAGCAAGCCGCCATTAACACTACTGCATAGTAACAAAATTTCTGGTAAAAGCTATGTTAACAGACCAGAATGATTCCGCAGTACCGTCTCCCTGAAGGCTTGGACGGGTGGGACTCGGATAATTGCCAGCGAAAGCTGAGAAGACCCAAGTCACACTGGTATGTATTGACGAACTAAAAATTTCAGATAATATAACTTACAAGTAATTTGAGAACCAATATTCTGGCAAACACAATTAACGCCATCACAATACGCGGAATAGAATATCCTCTGATATTCTATTCCTATTCTAATTAAACACCATAAATCCATATCCTAGATTTTGCCGAAAGCATCAGAACGATTGTCTCTAAATTAAACTTATAAAGAAATGAAACACCTACAATCTTGAAGTCTTAATTCATAGCAAAGAAAAGAACAATGACCATTTTACCATAAACCATAACATACAAACCCGAAACTAATAAAGTAGGCTCACAAAAATCTGACATCTGACCCTTGTCCCTTAACTCTCCTTAGCGACGTTAGAAAGGAGTCTCTTGTTTGCCGACAAACTCGTAGGTACAATGAACTTGACAGTGAGTTTAAAATTTTGAGGGCGTTACGCAGCTGTGCGAGACAATAGGCCGCCTGCGTTTAACGTTCTCGATATACACTCATCCACAGGAACTCGGGGACCTCGCTAGGGGAGATAGAACACTCGTAAATATAATTAGTTTAGCATAATTTAACAGTTTCTGTGCTGTCGAGGATGTTTCAGGGCTACATTTGATTAACAAATACGAAATACCAGTGGTAAATGAAAGTAGTCAATCGAAAATAGAAATAATATAACACCATTAACATTAAAACAAACTACTCGTCATTGAAAAGTAATAAAAAATCGCAGGTCTTAAAATGCAATTTCGCGTTAACTAAAGGAACAACTCGTCATATACATAAAAAAAGTAACAACAACAAGTACATAACTTTGAAACTCATTCAACATGAAAAACTTTGACCCTAACAAATCATTATAACTCGAGTTCAAGTTGGAGACAGTAATATACTTCACCGTGATGTGCCACAATTGCTTTGTCATCGAATAACATTACAAGATCTAGAAAGTTCGCTCTCAGCATTCGTTAAAAACTTTCTAACATTATACCTATCAGAGTAACTCCCATTTGCTAAGATTTAAGAAAATTATTTGAGCTTTAAGGAGAAACTAAATGAACAATTCTTAGACGATGAAAATAATCAGAAAAATTCGGAAAGCTTTTACGAAAAAAAGAAATTTATTGTTTTAGTTGGAATATCGTAGCTGTATTCTAAGTACAATACAGGAATTACAAATTGTTCAATATACATAATATTGATGATGAAATAACCACTTTTACCAGTCTGATATATAGCTAGATAAATATTTATGAACAATAACTGGAAATCATAGACAATACGCTCTATATTGGCTCTCTCGGGTACCACTTACCCTAAATGGCTGTGTACTTACGCAGCTGAAAATGTTATGTTACACAAGATGTTACAAAACGGGCTATGTAAATTGTACAGGGTCTTTCGCAATCTTCGACTTAAGACATTCAAGGGCTTCGTAATGTAATTCTGTTTAAAAACGTTTTATCGATGTCATTTCAAGGCATTTTTTTTTTAATTACGATACGTTTGACCTACATTTTTTCTAAAGTACGATAACTTTGAATAAAGTTTAACTATTTCTGCTTAAAATTATAAGACGTTAGACAATTTTCATTTATCTATTACACCAACATAAACTGATAAACAACTCGCAAGCAATCTTCTGTAATCATACACTTTTCCTCATGTAGGTAATAATATGACAGACACTGCAGTCGTAACACTCGAAGTCAATGGACAGAATAATTCCTGACGTTTCCCAGGAGAATGTGATTATGCAGGAAACGTAGGCTAACCTGTGTTTGCTATCAATGATGGGGCTTATTATGCGATACACGGATCGATAGGCGAAGACTTAGACGTTTTCCGCCGGAAACGGTTGCTATGGAAATCGGGATAATGTATTCCGATACTTTGGAAATGCAAATACCTTAGGTAGATTTCGCGGGAGTTATTATGTAATGAAGTGATTTCGCTTTCGATATCGATTGATATTTGCGTACATTGGGATATATATTCAAGGGAAGATTACATGATGTAGAGAAAACGTTATATAATTAGTAAACAAACCTTAGGCAAACAATAAATACAGGGATCTGAGAGTAATCATCCTCAACAATTAGAAATTCAATTCAAACAATTAATAATCAAAAGCTCCAGATCCTTTGTTCAGAACTTTCGGGTGTCGCTCGTAACCAGAATATGACCATAATTAATAGCAATAAATAATGCGTAGGCTATGTACAAAGGGACGCGTGTGAACACTGAATGGACCCGCATCTTCTTCCGGCCGACACTATCTTTATGTGACTCTACCCTCCGGAACGCACATTTATTTCCCTAAACTGATCTCGAGCTTTCCGGTTTTGTGGGTCACAACACAAATTCTCGTATAAAATGAACGGAAAATAACATAACTGAGTTTCTCAAACTGAAGGACATTAAAGATACCACAAAAGTATCGTATAATTCTCATATCGCGCTTTCTATTACATAATCGAAACATGAGCGATTACTTGACCTATTAAAGATAAACTTTAAAGAAACAGAACCAAAATATTTGCGATTTTTCAAGGTAGAATCTCAACATACGTAAATTTAAATATAATTAAAAATATGACGTAATCGTATCTTTCGTTTTGATCTGTAAAATATGAAAGAGAAATTGATTTACAATAGCAGCCCATGCGTTACTAATCCTGAATGCCGTGGCCAACTACACGTGGACGACTAAATATCTGATGTTATTTTTTTAGAGCGAGCGAATTTCACTCTCTAAAATTAATACTGTCAGTCGTAACTCATAGCCACGTCCGCTATTACCTTTATAATCGTTCTAACGACGCAATCGAGATTATGTTTTGGTAACGCTTCCTCGATGGCCGAGCAAATTATATTTGGGTAACCCATTTCCTTAAATACGGGATGTTTACGTGGCTAACTCGACATTGTTACAATATGGGGCAAAGCTTTTAGGATATGTTTTAACACAGTTGTGCCTGGCTCTATGCAGACTTTCAAATAATATTTATGTTATTCATTGGTTTAATTAACAACATAAAAATCTACTGTTACTTTCTCATGAACTATCTATGTGACTTACATAAATATTACAGCAGCCCGCATACATAAACTTTACTGTTTTATTATGAGTAACTCCGAAGACTTCCCTGATGAACATCGGAGGGTGACCGGATATTATACAACCGTTCATTAAAATTACACCCCAAAGTAACAGGTGCATTTTAAATGTGTTCTTAATCCATTAATCTACCCCACCGGCCACCAGTGACTTGCAAACAGTTCGCCGTAATAAAAGTCAAGATGGTGTCAAAAATGGTACACTTGATACAACTGTTTTGATACCTAGATTCCCTACACTTATAGGTATAAATTTTCATAAGCCAGAAGTAAACTGAAAGAAAAGACTTGCCTGCATGCTTTATAAAAAAATATTTGTTTCTTCTATGTTAAGCTATGGAGACAACAGGAAATTGCTCATCGGACGTAATCGATAACATTGACAACAAAAGGAATCATTGCGCCTTACCATTGAGATTAACAGTGTTTTGGCATTCTCTTGCCTTTGAAGTTGGAACTAATTTATTGCATTAAACTCTTCGCGTTACCGACATGTTTGGATGTTGTTTGAATTTATCGAAACCCTGCGCGTAATTAACGGCTTTCTATGGTGGTCCTAAACAACAGCACCTGGCACAAGTCTTACAAGAATCTACACATGTGCAATTAAACGTTGGCAGTTTTTTCGTCCAAATTGCCGCTCAGCTGGTGTATGGGGACGAGCGCCCTTCTGTCGCGTGGTCGTGTGGGGTGCCCCGATCAATACCGGGCTTCCCTGCCCACGAAACCATTACCTACTTACCGTCCTGGCATTATTATTCCATACGCGCAACTATTAACATATACAAGAGGATCCTTGACTTCTGTTTCTTGGAAATTTTCGACTTCGGATGTGCGAATTATTTTGCGTTGTATCTTCGGTAGGTACAGGTAGATGAAGGTTTTACGTTGAAACGAGAAGCGATATTAGCTTGTGTTGTCATTATCGTATAAATTATTTCAATCATACGTAATCACTGTCGGAAATCTAGTCACCTATCTTCGGTATAGTACTGTATAACATTTGACCTGATTGTTATCTGTGTAATGAGCTGATTGCATAATGAGCAAATTAGATACTTATTATTCGTTCGTGACATTTTCATCATACAGCTCAGCGCGATCGTTACACGGGAATTTATTAGCTTCTTGATTTATTGGTCCACTGTAATTACCTGTATGTATTGCCAAACGTAAGCCTTTGTATGGTCATGTTTCATGTAGCATGTTATGATAAAGATGTTTATATAATGCGTGTACTGTTTCATCGGTGGCATTGTCTAAACTGTAAGCTAAATTATTTGCAACCGGATCATTTATATTATGTTTGTAATTATCCTTTGAGTTTATAATATCAGATCAGTTAAATTATGTTTCATATCCTATTTCTGTTTTATCTTCTAACTATGATTTCATAGGTACCTTATTCCTTTATAACACAACAGAAAAATGTGGTCATGGACATTTAGTACATTTAGTAGAAATTAACACAGATGATTCTCGTTCTACGTGTTAATTGTGATGCTATAAAAGTAAAACCTCTTGCACAACCACTTCAGCCATATTAATACGGTCACTGGACTTTTTCATAACAGTAATGGAGAAAGTTCCCTCAGGATTTATGGATCTACAACGTGAAAAGGGTTGTGTTCACTACAATCAATAGAAGTTTAAAGTGTAAGAATTCACTAGAATGAATAGTTTAAAATTAAATTTAAAATCAATTTGCAATCAGGAAGATACAAGTTGAATAATATTGTTTTAGAAGAATACTCTAAAGTGAACTTGATTTATTAAAGAAAAAACAAAGAGTACATAATGGCACTAACTATAGATGTTTTATAGTAAACTTAAAAGTCTCTACATCATAGCAGCTCAACTAGATTATACTAGAGATAAGCAACTCTTCATTAGGCGTATTGAGCAGAAAGCTTACCTTCAATCTGAAGGTGTTAACAGCCCAAGCATCCCCTTGCTCATAATTTTCATCTTAAGATTGATGGATATTATCACTTACCTGAAGTAATACCGAGTTTATTAATCACCATTTAAGGGCTCGTTTTAACAGCACTGATTAAATGGGACTTGAGTTTATCGTCATCGTCTTAACCCTGCCTAATAGCTTGTCTTAATTTGTAAAGATCTGATTTTTGGTAAGAAATTTCTAAAATAAGTTTAGAAAAGACATACACTTTTCTTAGGAGCTTTATTACGGCAAAATGGTATTTATGGTACAGTTACTGGGCAAGAGAGAACAAGCAATCGAAAACAATTTACTAGATGTGTCGTCGGCCGCTACACAAACAGTAGACACAACAAACACTTCTACGGAATGCTATTATGCTATTAACAGGTGCAGCATTCTTGAAATTTGTTTATACAAATAGAAAAGTACAATGCATACGGATCGAGACGGTCTTGTTTGTAAGCACGCTATGTACAATATGTTTGCTATCATCTTCAATAATGATTTTACTTAATAAGCTGCTTAAAATAACGTGCTTAATAAAGCAATCATCTTTTAAAACCATATTGGAAAATATCATAGGGTAAAAATGATGTCTAGCGTTTTAAAATAATCGTTGCGTACAAATTTATCCATAATTGCCGCTTCGTGCTAATCGTTAATTATGTAATTACTTCATCAGCGCCAGTTAATGGTACCAGTTTTGAATATTTTAACACTAAATAATTATAGTAGATATTATTTATAGACCCACTTTAGTGTGACTACTTTATCACAACAACGATTTTGTTTAATCGATTATAAGTAATGCATTGGATTCCTTGATCTAATTGCTACATTGAATAAAATATTGCACTCATGTGTAACAATTACAAAACTTAAAGGGCGGCAAAAGCTTCGAACACCTTAAGACCTTTAAAATTAATGAAAAAGAAAAGACGAGAAACTTTTTATTCACCTTAAAGCATTTTCATAGGTTATTCTAGTTAATCTAATACTCATTTCGATTCTTTATTTGTTTTCCATTGACTCTCAGAAAGACGACTTTTGTGAATCGAATTTACTGAACCCTTTCCTAGAACGCCCAATTTGTTCAAGCAGGGGATCACTCACAGTCACACGAAAATAAGGTGGAAAATATTGTCATATCAATAAAACACCACCCTTACATGGGAACTGGGTTATTGATTGCTTGTTCAAAATAAATTGGGTTCAAGAAAAAACAACAATCACAAAAGGAAATAATATGATAATAAATTGCTACACTAAATAAATATTTTTTAATTATATTTTGTATGAGGAACCATGTTAATTTATTCCCTTACTTTTATTTTTTTCTAGATTTGATACGTTTAAGATTATCTAGTCTATTTACTTCACACACTGTTTAGTTCCATCCTATCTTACCCTACCGTATTGCCTATTTCAAGAGGAGTAAATCTCAGTACCTCAGGTATAGACATTAAAAGCTCACTCGCTTGAGTAATATAAGTATGAAGTGACTGCATTGCGACGGGCTGAAGCTTGTAACCCTCACAACTTGGCTGACTTCATTTGCCTTACCAAGTTGAGTTATTGTTTTTTTCATTTTATACTTTAACAAATCCCTGTATCTTAAAAACTTATTTTTATGTGGCAGTTAGCGTATTACAAAAGTGTTAAACCTAGATCAAACTCGAACTTTTACCAACCAAGATCTGTTAAATTATCGTTAAGTATTCTGAGATAGCCGTAGCTAAAAGTGATTTCAGCTAAGGCTATCTCAGAATTATCTATCAAATTCCAATTACGTAAAATAATTGTAACAGATCTACGCAGTCATTTGTAGTATCGGACATGCAGATTGGATGACAATGTTTATTTTAAGCTCATAGAAACAACTCTTGTTTACTCCGTCTCTATTCTCCACAAAAAACATTTATTCACAAATTATAATTTATATGTACGTGAAGATACTTTCAAAGGGCTGCCGCTACCAGCTGTTTCACCACTTTTTATTCTAAGGGCTGACCACAGCTGCTAACAATTATATTGAGCATTACCAGATTAAAAAATGACCACCTGCCATCTTCTCTTTTTATGCAATCTCATGCATATTCCTTTACATCTATCAGATTATCATGCAATATCATTATCACACTTCAAAAATTTCTTATTTCATTGCATACCTTCGTAACCAGTCACGCATACTTGTATTTTTACATGCGTTTTGCTTATTAATTCTGATTGTTAAAACCCCAAAACACATAACTAACCCCATCGTGACCCCCTTTAGCCCCTTATTAAATGTAAGTGTGCACTCCACGCAGCCATAACTCATAAACCGACTACATACCGTTAAGTTTAACGCTCCATTTGGAAACGTTATTATGCATTATAAACTATAATTTATATTTACTTTCCCTGACTGTGTTTATATTGATTTGTGCGTGTTTAATCAACTACAATTGGGTATATTTGCGGTAGCTTGATTAGATTATCTTGTTAGCTTTATAAAAAAAACAGTATAATATCATTTGGATCGGTTCTACAAATTTATATGCCATAGTTGCGACCAGCTACTCTTGTGACGTAGCGAGTGTCCATGATAACGGTTGCTTTTAAATTTTCATTGGGTGAGCAATTTGGTAGCTTGTCCCTTAATTTTGTAAAAAAACCAGCATAGCTTTGGTATCATTTACTAATCCAAACCAAAGTAGCCTGTAACCTGTTCCAGTAACGAAATTGAAGTAATGAAATCTCATTACTTCGATATGGTTACTGAAACAGGTTAAATAAATTTGTCGTTTAGTGTTCCATTATTTTGATATTTAAAAAATTTCAGATACCTGACAACATTTAATATGTATGTACAATCTGTAAAGATCTTTATTCATTACGAAGTCAAGGTAAGTCGTTCGCGTTAAAAAACTATCTATGTAGGAACTAGTTGATCATACAGGAAGTTTCGTACATATTATATGAGACAAATAGTTCTTCGCTTCGATAACTTGTACAAAAACTGATTACACCTTTAACTTGTATTTTGTAAGATTACAGATTTTGAGATGGAAACGTATATCCCAAACGAAAATTAGTATTCCACTTTTAAAAAACTTTAATAGTATGCAAAAAATAATGAAGACTGGATAATCGATTTGGCAGATTGAGTGATGTGACTACCGGTTAAAACTTAAATTTATGCAATAAAATAGTAAATTTGGAACTTTAAAGCTCAAAAGCTTACCGCTACCGGACTCCATAGATAGGTGCTGGAAGCCACATTTTCGCTTGTTTAATATTTGTAATGGATGCAGATAGTTTTGCATTCGATCACGTTACGTATAGCGTTGTCCACGGTTCGTGCTAAGCGACCAACTTCCTAGGCATTGATGGAGCGATATGGTTATTGTTTGTGCTTATCGCTTCCTAAGATTGTGACGATATGTCTAGTGATGTAAGCTTCATACCACGGAAACTGTTATCGTTTCTTAGAGAACCATTACGGAATTTATTTACCACGGAGCAAAATTTGCCGTGGTCTTGCAGTCGTATCGGACTGGCAAAAGAAGCGAAACCAAGTGCAGGACCAGGCGTATTTAGCCATAAACAAGACTGTTCAAGAACCAAGATAAAAGTCTTACTAGGCTCATCAATAATAGGGAATATGCATGATTTTTTTTCTTTATTTAAATAAATCCATCATTATTGAAAAACCACTTAGTTTTAAAAAAAATGGAAACAAATAAATGTTCAGTTTTTTGATAAAATTGAAAACAACAAAGTTACAAGCCTTTAAAGTAGTCAGTTAAAAAGAGAGATCCGATATT
>JAOTAV010069926.1:0-13654 GCA_026546445.1 Cyclargus thomasi | reverse complement strand
CAGAAAATTCCACCTAAAATACTTTTTAGAGTTAATTTTAAAGAATAAGTTTTTTTTTGTAATCTTGATAAAGAAGTTTAGAAGACGGGACGAACCTGAAGTCCACGCGAACGAAGTAGCGGGCAAAAGCTAGTATGACAATAAAGTTCAGAATAATAGGAAAGTTGATGAGAAAAGAATGTAAAAAAAACTATGTTTGATAGATTTTTTTCCAAATATTTTTTTGAAAGTATGTAATAGAAAATTTATTTGTTAAATCGTCAAGAGTAATTTATATAAATTTAAAAAATCTGCAAAATGTTATAAGTTCATTAGTTGTATTCTTCGTATACTATCACTTCGAAGAAATTGTTTATTCGATAGTAGTAAGTAGCAAAATGTTTTGAAGTAAAAAACCTTGTGATAACTGTTGATAAAAATTGGGTGACAGTTATATGAAAGTTTTACAAGTTTTGTAATGTAATAATGTATGTATTTATAAAGTTCTTTATAGAATATTTTAATGATATTTGAATATAAAATATATATATTTTTTATTTATTTACTATTTCGACAATTTGTACAGGAATTATCGAACGTATGTAATAATACTCTAGGCTCTATGCTTCTGAAAGTTGCAGCGCCGAAAGCCCATACAATTTTTCGTTATTTGTATAGGTAAACTTATGTCGCAGGGGTACTTGCCCATACTAATAAGTAAAAAACTTTCAGAGCTGCTACTTTTACTGTTATCTCTATAAAATGGTCGCACTTTAGATTTGTTATACCTGTTATAAATTCCCAGTGATTGTTGTTAGATGTTATGGTGATTGTTGTTACTTCGTGAATTGTGTTTATTTGTTTTACGCACGACCATGCTACCAGCTTAACAGTTTAATATAAATATTTGTTTATTAATTTCTGGTCACATTCTATTAATTGTTTTGTGTTTTATATTTTGAAATATTTTTTCTTTTCCTAAATATATAGTTAGTAAAATGGTTTACATTTTAATATAATCTATTAATTCTAAACGTCAGTCATAGTAACTAAGGTGATACTGTTGTATGAACCAGTAGGAGCTAAGTTTGGCTTAAGTTAGTGCTCTTATACGTTTTTCGTTTCACCAGCAGTAAAATGTCATTGTCTTTTTAGATTATACAAAATATATCTTTGGATTTATTATTCTACTTTTGAAACATGTTTATTATACTGTCTACTATATTATTTCTACAATAAGATATAACAAACTTAAGTTTATTTTTTCCGTGGTGTAAGAAGTGCAAACTGTATTACATATCATGTTTTTTTGTACGTGTAAGTAATAATGTCTATCACTGGCTTGACCCTTCGCTGTTAACGTTTAAATCATATTTATATCAATATTGTAATATTACTCGTACGGTAACTTTCGGTAAAAAAAATCATGTTTCGCAATAATAAATGTCCACTTTTCTTGCACTTTATCAATTTTTTTATATATTCATTCCAATCTTAATGTTTTACACATCGGTTTCGATAAAATGACACTTGATGATGATTTTAAACTAGATTAAAAGCACGAAAAGTGTACATTTATCATATTTTATATTGTACATCATATTTTAATGCAGGATTTGACGACCTCTGTGTGCTCAGTTGGTAAGCGCATTCATAGCTTAAGTCGGGGGTCGCGGGTTCAAATCCCACTGACGGAGCAGGTTTTCCAATGTTCCTGGGTCTTGGATGTGTATTAAATATGTGTATCATATAATAAAAATCTTAAATGTGTGTATAGTATAAAAGTATTTAATATATTTCCGTTGTCTGGTACCCGTAACACTAGACCGTCAGATACTTACCACGGGACCAGACTGACTGTGGTGTGAAGCGTCCATAGATATTATTATTATATCAAATTTCAAATAATTTTTGTGGACCTAAAGCGTCCATTAACGCAGACGTCCGGAAGTTTTTAAAATCTTAGCTATCTGCTTCTTCCACTTATGTCTTCAATTATTGTGTAATTGTAAATCGTTGCGGTCTTTATTTTTTGGGTGTCGCAGTGCAAAGAAATGTTTTGAGCTGATCAAGAAAGCCATAGCCTGTACCATAGCCGAAATTGATTCCTAGCGTGATGGACGTACCCAACTAACGCATTGGCTCCAACTGCAGCCATATTTGCGAGGCAAACGAGCAGAGCCACCTGATAAGAAGCAACTGCCGTTACCCGTGGACACTTGTAACATCGGGAGCATGGCAAGTGCGTCGCCTGCCTTTTTATGATGGAATACTCTTCCTGAATAGGAATAAGGGATGAATTGCCGTGGGAGAGCCATGCTTCGGCACGAATGGGCCGGCTCGACCGTAGTGATACCACGGCCTCACAGAAAACTGTCGTGAAACGGCGTTGTGCTGTGCTTCGTTCAGTGAGTGAGTTTACCGGTGGCCCGACTTCCCTAATCCATCTATTTCTATTCCCATTTCATATTCCATGGGCGACGGCAGTTATTTTCCAGGTAACCCTAGTGCTACTCGCTTGCTCCCTAAGTATCATAAAAAAAACTCTTTAGCACTACATTAAAGATAGACGGGTGTAGAGAAGAGTTTTCAGTTTCACTATTACGGCACATAATAGCTCATAGCTGAATCTAAGGCTACTCTAGGCTCGATACGAGTTTGATACGACTTTTTTGCAATTTTTAGATTTGAAATAGAAAAATAAGCTGTATTTATCACTGTTCGGCCACTGAAAGATCTATTGTAGACGTAATTTGCAATTTTGTGCATACCTCTGTATACTTTATTGGGCCGGGCTATGTCGAATTGGCCCTGAGCTTTCTGATGGATTGCCCGTAACGCGATTAAATTACGTCGCTTCGCCGTCTGGCTATGAATCAACTTTTTTGATACAAAATCAGTAACTATCGTGCACGCTCTACCTAAGTGTCTTCAGTGCTCCAAACGATTCCAATAAATGTAAAACGCAGTATTTAACTTGACACTTGCTTTCAAAGATTCTTCTTAGAAACAGGTTTCTACTTAAATGTCTGCGAGCTATAGAGTTACCAAGAGATACCACTGTACAAGAGTATAAATAACCAAGTAGGTCATCTTAATAGAAATACACCGCGCGTCGCCACTCATAAAGTTGTAAGTTTCAAATGGCACTGAATTGATAAAATGCTTAGATTTGTTTGTGTGCGTGCGTCGGTGCTTTGACACTAGGGCGCACACGTGCAACCCACACACGATCCGTCTCTATGAAGATGATTAACTTGGTTGTATTTACTCTTACTGTACCAAAATATTTTTGGAAAATGTTGTGTCATATTTTTAATTCTGTTTTTACGAATCCAATGTTACAAAATTAAGCAGCCAAAGTATTATGTACCTTGCATTTCGGTTCTGTAAATTCAGGGCTGTAAAAATATAGTCTATAGATCGTAATGTCTCAATGTTTTCAGTTGTTTGGAATCTAGTAGAGTTACCTTTTGTTTTAGAATGAGCTAGAGTTTTGGTGTTTTCTAGTATAATCCCAAATCGCGTGCTTAAAGCGAAACCTTGTTTTAAACACAAATGAAGATATTTTTTGAAACGTATAACAGGCCTTCGGTCTTGTGTCTGTAGTGTTTTATTTTCTGTAGAGTTTTAGATGTCGGTTCTAAATAACTGCTCGATGCATTTGTATAGACACTGATCGAATTACCAGAAGCGATAGAGGGAATGTCGTTAAATTTTCTTGAACTGAGCCTGTCTATTTAACAGCATTGATTGGAGAAGGTTTGGTGTGAGCGAATAAAAACTTAATAAACGAAATCCTGACAAAAAACCCCAGGAACCGGAATTCAGTCCTTTAAATGCTCAGCTCCAATAATAATCGATGACTCGTTGAAATCAAAAGTTCTCAAAGAGTGGGTGATGATTTTATCAGTGTCCTTATACAAAACGCTATCGAAGCGTCGAATTTCATTGTTTAGCAGTATATTTACGGTAAACGGATATTTAAAAGAATATCTGACATAAATATACGAACTCGACGATTCAAGTTTCGAATTTAGAATATTTTTTGGGCGTGTCATTTATTTTTTTAAATATCTGAAACACAGCAATAATAATGCAATAGGAACGTAGTGTTTTTTGTTTCGTACCGCTAGTTCGATGTTTATTGTCTCGATGTGGGAATATGCGAAGGCATATTGTTATAGATGACGCCACTAGCGTTAATGTCAACTACCCTCATTCAAAAATTACGTTGAAACGTTTAAAAACGGTAGAGACGATGTTTTGCAAATCATTTTTATCCTTTTAGGCGAAAGGGAAAGATTCATACTAATCATTATTTGCCCCTGCAGCCAAAAGGGAAATGTTCAAACATACGCCATTTTGGTCCTATAAGGCAGAAGGGAAATCTATTAATAATAACTACGGAAACGAAGCTTACTATTACCATTTTGAAATCATCTCATGTGCCCGATACCCTTAAAGGCCACCTAATCATAAAAAATGTATTGAGCGTACATTTTATAAACCATGTTCGGTTTTTATTGGAGTGACTCTTCCTTAGTTTTGTATTATTCGTAGAGGGGAATATTGAAACCTAGTGACGCATCTACGCTTGTTTAACCCCCTATGTTTTGTACCGTCCATGTGTGTTAGATTTAGACAATTGGTTTGCTCATTTCCGTTAGTTTGACAAACTATACGCACATATCGGTCAAAACCGAGTTTCTTTGTGATCTTGACCACGTAACGTTAGGGACTCCTTTGCTCTTGCGACATATATCAGCATGTGATGTTAGGATTGAATAGTTCATTAGTTACCCCTCTCTCGGTTTGTTAGTTTCAGTATGTTGTTACGTTTTTAAAAGAACACCTTTTGTTATGTGTTGGGAATATCATCTTTGCTGTTGACTAAAGACTGTCTTTCTAATATGATTTTGAATCTGTGCTCCCAACACACCTGTTGATTTTTGAATCTGTTTAAATATATACATAGAAATAGAATATACTCCGTACCTACCTATAGTGTAATTTAGGATATATAATATATGACATTAGCACGTAACAATCATATGATGCGATACAAGAATTAAAATAAAGATACCACTGTGTTTTATTTTGTACCCTTCATGTCCTCTTAAGCGAATCTTAGCAAAAAGTAACCTAGATAAAGCCAGAGATAGATAGGCTGGATTTTCAAGGGTAATAAACTAGTTCTCGTTTATACTATGTCTTGTCAACTGAGGTAGTTTGCTTTACTAACATAGAAATGAAGTTCTGCCCTGCACGAAGAAACAAAAGCTTGCTATCTCACTGTCACTGGCTTGCTATTCTAGCTTCTAGCCTCTAAAATTGTATAACTTTGTGCATCCCGAGACTAGGACTTTTTTATTTTTCACTAACGAAAATATTAAAATTTGTAAGTGTAATAGTCACTTTCGAAAAAAATGGTTTAAAGATAATAAAACACATGTCGTAAATAAAACTCTATATTAATATAATATAATAATAATAATGTGTGTTTGTGTGTCATAATGTGTAAATTCATTCTTGCACTCTCCCTCGAGATAACAGCGTTAAACGCGTCCAAAACGCATCTGCAGCTCCACACGAACGCTTTTTTAACGTCCCAAAGAGAATCTTTAGTATATAATATAGTACAGTCAAAAGGAGCATATGATATGTAGATAGAAAGTTTGATAGGAAATCATTTTAAAAATTCAAAGCGCTATGCAGCTACTTTAAGAAAAAGTAAAGGCGTCTATCTCTATCATTCCGCCAAGCAGTGACAGAGATAGCCTGAAACTTTACTCTCATTTCGCACATCAAATTATCGGAATCTTGTCGTCCCACTCTTACAAACGTTTAACGGAGATATTTGAGTAGGACGGCAGTTTTCTGTCGAGTCCGAAGATTTTTATGTGTCTTTTGAGTAGTCGAGCTCCTGCTTGAGAGCTAAAGGTAATGCTTGATTAGAAAACGCACCAAGATGAAATACCCTAACGGTCTTGCCACAATTTAAACACCTGCCTAAACACCTAAAAAGGTCGTTATAGCAACATTGCTAAAGAATTGCCCCTAGCAATATTGCTAAGTGGCCTTTCTAGCCCCTCTGAATGAATGAGTCCTATTGACACCATTATGAATGTTTCATCAACTGTTTAACAGGTGTCTTACATAGTGATAAGAACGTAATAGTTTAAAATCCGTTAAAAAAGCATCCGTATACGCCGCGCGCGGCTGACCGCTATTCGATATTCAAACATAATAATTCCATGGAACTTTGGACTTATACTTTGTCTCAGGCGAATCATTATTGCCCATTAACTTAAAAACTAGAAGCAACTGATTATAACATACATCTAAAATATTTTAAATTCATTATCAAATGTACCACCCGATTAGCTTAGTGTAACGGACGCGTGCACTGAGACGGTGGCTGTGTTCGTTGGCGTTTCTCAGAATGTCGTTAAACAATCTCGTATAATTATTAATGTTTAATTTTTCAAAGCGAACGGATAGCCGTTACATCTTCCTAATGTGTTTACAGTTTAGCAAAACTTAGTGGGTCCCAATATCAAAAAAATATAAATGAAGTGAGAATTTTGTGACTTGCCATTTATTATAAAAAGAATAAATGTTCAATGTACCATGGAGGAAATCGAAACTGAGCCAGTCGACTGACCTACATCACTTGGTCGGAATATGTCATTTCCACGTAAGTAGCGATCTGTCAGTTGGATTTGACATAACTTGATCACTTGCTCAGTTTCTACTTCCCTGGTTGTATACAAGTATTAGTCTGTACACCTTTCTGAGATGATTTTCATCCAACTTTAATAGTTCTCAAAAAACACCGAAGAACACAGCCAATTCTGACAACATTTGTGGTTATGAAGACAGAAATAAAATTTATTTACAAATTATTTCTTAAATAAGCATATTTACAATAGCCAGTGATTAGACACTACATTTACTTTATTTTACATTTGATTTAAAAAGAGTAACAAATGATTTCTCGTGGTCTAGGATCCATTTAGAAATTTTATATCTGTCTTTATAACCAAGGAAACAGAGACAAAATATGTCATCTAAGGATATCGTCAAAGCCTTGACAAAGTGACGATATAAGCGATAACGTAATTGCATATGCGCTGGATGCAATGAAGGCGCTTACAGAACGCACGGTGTAAAAAAGAAACACTCGGCGGTCGGCGGCATACAAATTGACACTTTTAAATTACAGATGTCATTTGACATTTCAAGACATTTTTACATTCTCTAATTTCGTTTTCTGCTAAATCTTATACTTCATTCATAAAAAATAAGAATGCAAGTTATCTCGATACCATGAATCGTACACAACCTTTCCAATTTGATATCTAACTGCTCATCTTGCAGTTAGATAACACTGACATATCGATTTATCACTTCTCCATTCAAACTTCGTTATCGTTTCGATATCGTCACGTGTCTAAGCCAGTGCGCGCCGCAGAATCAGTCGCTCCTTACATTCGATGGGTTGTCTACACCGAGCGCATACCCCAGTAGCAATAAATAAAAATAAGTTTTTTTTACGTCCAATAAAAAAATAACTCCAAACGTTTTGGATTACAAAACTCCAACAAACTAAGCAAACAGAAAAAGTAGAATTGAATTCCTCTCTCACTCTTATTAGGTCTAAAAACCTATACACACTCACGGCTTTCGTTTTAGTCATACTTCCGTGACTATTGTGTCACTTCTCTTTTTGACACTACATTTTTCGTCTAAAGACGTAACATGTCTATGGTTCTTTGCTCGCATCCTTCAACTTCATACATATTTTTCCTGTCGTGCGGGCAACACGCGCGTTCCAGGAGCGTGTTTTCACCCGTATGCGGATCGATTTGTACGTTGCCCGCGGTGCGTTCCGGCACGGCCCGTTTTAAAATTGGGCCATCACTACGGGGTATGCGTTCGGCGGTCGTCCACTACCCTACAGCGAATATTGTCTATCAGTATAAAACTATGCATTAGCTAACTATAACCGCCGCCTACTGTTTGAGACGCTTGTAATTGGCGAGGTGACTGTTTAGGTGCTGCGCGAGCTGGTCCGGCCGCCCGAATGACTCCTGAAATCGAACGAAAAAGATTTTAAAGTTGGTGTATAGTGGTCTACTACTAAGATCTACTTAGTCAAAAGCGCTAGTGGCCTAGTGATTAAGACCTTTGGTTCGCACTCGAGAGGGTGCTACGTTTCAACCCAGTTGGAGGAGTGTACCAAAGAGATATTTTCCGATCTCAAGTACATAATACGTTTCTGATGTTACATGTGTCCATGGGCGACGGCAGATTCTTTCCGTCAGGCGACCAGTCTTCTCGCTTGTCCCCAAAATTTTATGAAAAAAACCGGCGTAGGAGGTATTGTTAAATCAATTCAATGTGTAGGTAAGCTAAGTTTACTCAGATGACGCCGGACGCTACCCTGCCACATGAATGAAAGTTGTCTATACACAAGCGCACGCATACACAGGGTCGCGCGCACAACGGAGTTGAACTTATTATACATATATACTATACTAACCTTACACACGACGCAGCGGTAGAGCTGCTTGGCGTGGTTGTGCATGTGTCGTGTGAGCGAGTGCGCGTGCGAGAACCGTTTGCCGCACTGCGCGCACGCGTGCGGCAGACGCGAGGGGGCGGGGGGGCCGTGCGCCGCGCGGTGACGCCGCAGCGCCTCCCACCGACCGAACACCGCGCCGCACTCGCCGCAGCGACCTGCAAAACCAATGTTATGTTGAAGCCAGAGCCAGTTGAGGGACCTACTTTATTTGGTTGGAATATGTCAATTCCATATAAATCGTGATCTGTCGGCTGGGTTTGACATAACGCGAAGTTACCAAATTCTTCTATAAAGTAGCCCCAAGATGATCATGCAGCAAGACATGCATAACAATGATTGATTGATAACGTTACAGTATATTGGAAGTAAGTATATAAGAAGGCTATCATCGACCCAATACGTGATTACTACGTACTGTCAAGGTCAGCTATACTTAAACTTTTTTTGGGCACACTTGAAGTTTCTTTGCTCGATTCGTTTAAATTTTTGCACCCATCGGAGAACGTGTGATCAGAAACAAAATTGAACGCATCCTATTATTGTTGCCTCCCTATTCATAAAATTAAAGATAAAAGTAAAGAATAATACAACAACCCTAAGTTGGTAACAACATTGTCCAACGCCCAGCGCCCAAGCCACTGAACCAATTTTGCTGAAACTTATGGAGACACTCTGAGTTTTATCAAAGAGACCGACCTGCCCGCTCGTCGTCGGTGTGTGTGCTGTCGTGCGCCGCCAACTCCGCGTCGTCCTCGAAGCACTTCTTGCACACCTCACACCGCACTGTCATAGACCCGCGGTGCGCCTCCGCTCTAGAAATGAAAAAAACATCCATGTAGTTAATACACTGATGGAAAGCAACAACTGTCGCCCTACATAATAGGAGACGCAAGCAACATCGAGAATTGCAGGTGTGCTATCGGTTTTTAAGAGAGAATAGGTTAAAACGGAAAGGGAATAGGGAATATGAAGTTGATCCTCCGATAAACGCACTCACTCGACGAAACACGTCGTTTTCGCTAATTAATGCTGAAACATGTCTCTCCCGCGGTAAGTTTCTACGCGATTGACGGACAAACATACAAACAAGCTTTTACGTATAATATAACTAGCGAAAATGCGAAGCTTTATGAGAACGCACGTGATTTTTTAAAGTATTCTGTGACTGAGACATTTTAATGAAGTTTTACGATTCTGAATACATCTGAATACTCAGTTCGTTTCGTTAATATCTTTAGAGTTGCACATCCTTACCTTTAGATTGCGTTAGTAGTACAACATTATTTTTTTATTATCAATAATATTATTTTTATTATATAAGTAAAGAAATCTATACATATACACAAATCACTATGCTGAAGCCCAAAACTAAAGCTATTGTATTATTTTCGTATTAGGTGTACCACAAACATGTACGGGTTGTGGGATATAGAGGGCTCGCTTCCCTCGACCAATAATACTGACTTGTGTTCCCAGAGCTTCTCCCGCCGGTTGAATGTCTCGTTGCAGCAGTCGCACTCGTAGCGGTCGGCGGAGCGCGCGCGCGACCGCGAGTTGCCGCCGCCTTTGTTCTGGTGCACGCGACGGTGGATCCTGAAGGACGCACATGTTTAAGGGGCCTGTTTCACCGTTTACTATGGCTTTACCATGAGTTTGAAGAAAGGCAATTTTAGTTCCGCATGTGACCGCTAAAGCCGCTGAACAATATTGCCATACAAAAAATTTACGTAGTCACTATCGAATACTGACAAATACTATTGCTTCAAACTCATGGTAGACCTACTGATACTGATAGGCCATTCACAACTTTTTTGACAGGTTTTTTTTATAGAACATCTATATAAAAAAGATGTGGATAGACTATCCGACTCGTATCCGTAAGCAGTTAAACGCCGTTATATTGTGATCTTAATGCCAGGGATAGAAGACGTTAGTTTCTCACGCTAGAATAGAATATCAAGCTAGTTCTCTTTTTAACTGGCTAACCTTACTTAACTTAGAAATTAAGCTAGTTTTGTCTCACAAAGACAACCCGGCTAAGATGCATCATCGTGATATTTCTTTCTCTCTCTCTCTCTTGAACGTAATCAGAATTGTCGATATCGACATAATATCTCTATTCCTTAACATGCGCACGTCGAGAGGCAAATTTCTCGTTCGTAGACTAGCATCGAAAAAACCGTACTCATCTCGCAACAAGTTGCTCCTGTTGTTTTCTTCACACCTCAAGTAAAGACTAATCCAGTATACGCATCCGAACCAACCAACTCATATACGTATACAAAATGTGGAAAGTGAAGTTTGTTTTTGTTTTTATTTTATTTAATTTTGATGTGGTCTTATTCCTTGGTTCTATTTGTGTATTCTGTATACTACTTGTACAATTTTTCGGGCGGCCTTTTTTGTATTAGATTTTTACTACTTTTTTAGTAGTAGTTAATCATCTAGTACTCACTTGAGCGTCACCCTCGTGGAGTACCACTTCCGACATATGTGGCACTGGAAGCTCTTGTCCGCGGACTCGTTCTCCGACTCGCTGATGTCGTCGTTGGCCGGCACCGGCACGGCGCTGTTCCGCTCCGGGTCCGACTCCGAGCCGGACTCTGTGTTCGTGCCTGACGTCCGGCTGTACGACCAAGCGCCGAACGATCTGGAACGAGGCGGAGTTAATGTCATTAATTAAACATATTATTTACACAAAGTTCAACTCAGTTGTTCGCACTGAACTATGTGTGGGTGCGCTTGTAAATACACAACTTTCTTCGTCTTGAGTTCGAGTGACGCGGAAAGCGTCGTCCGAGTAAACAAGGCTTACCTACACATGGGGCCGGACGCACAACTACCATTTCGTCAAACTCAGCCGACTAATCACGACATTTTGCGTTGCGTTAAAACTAGTTTATCATGCGGGAACCGTACATTTTTCTGCGATAAAAGTATCATATATCCTTTCCCGAGAAATCTCTTTACCAAATTTTAGCAAAATCGGTTCAGCTGTTTGGGCTTTTTTGAGGAAAAGAAAGGGGTTCCCGCGCGATAAACGAATCTTGGCGGAACGGAGTTGCGTGCATTATTCTACTTTATAGTATTTACGTATATACCTGTCGTCCTCTGTAGTGTTGATGGGTGGTTTGTCCTTGTCCGCGTTGTCATCGCTGTCGCTGTCCGAGCTGTCAGACGAGCTCGAGCTGCTGGAGCTGGACGATGAGCTGGACGACGAGCTCGAACTGCCTGCGATTGTAAACACAGCTATTAATAGTGTTCATCCCTTTATCATGGATTTTTTCCACTATATTCACTTCGATTCTACAAATTTATAACAAATACTCAACCAGTTTCGATAAAAAATCGTGAAATTCGTGTGACGTACTTTGTGAATGGTCCCAAAAATTTTTTAAAATCACGCTAATACCCCTCTTAACGCGATTGCGTATATAATGCCGCTACAACAACAAATACAAAGAGCAAAATACTTGAGATCCCTCATACAAGAATATCTACTGGTACGGAACCCTACATGCGCGAATCCAAGTCTCACTTAGCCTGTTAATATATATCATAAATAATAATATTTACTATAATTTTACGATAATTGTGTTGTTTTAGAACTGTCCTATTTCCATTTGTGTGTATTGAATTTATGAAATAAACGAACGCAACGCTGTGTCACTCCAATTTTTGTGAGGCCTTGTTATTTTTCCGATAACGGCCCTTTCGCGGCAACATATTGGCCCGTTTTAGTTTTGAGAACAGTCAGGTCAGCTAGTTTTATATAACTCACCAGATTCTGAACTACTGCTCTCGGAGTCCGAGTTGGATGAGTCTTCCAGTTTCTCCACCCTCGTGTCCAGCTCTTTCACGGAGGCGCCACCTGATACAACACACAGACTAGTGCTATATGTCACAGTGTGGGGTGGGAAAGAGACGTAACGATTAATAGTGTGTTTAGAAATAATAGCAAACGAGAAAGATAGTTCAACACTGTTGTGCGCGCGACCCAATGTGTACGTGCGCTTGTAAATACACTACATTCACTCATTTGGTAGTGACGTGGCAGGCGTCGTCAGAGTAAACAAGCTTCACCCACACATAAGGCCTGGAGCACAATTGAGTTGAAGTAATTGTACGCTATTTTTAATGCGTTGGGTTAATCGAGGCGCCACATGCCGAATAAAGGGGGCCATTTTTGTATTAATGTTATGCGTGTGTTTGAATGAAAGTTATGGAGCGCTAAAGGAATCTCCTCCAACGTAAGGCTAGCGGCTCTGACTACACTTATAGTAAACCCAATATGGGGGATGCATATGAGTATGCATCCCCCATATTAGGCATACCTACATCATCATATCTTTTTTACACTCTGCAGTATGCTACTTAATAAGCTGTTATAACGAAACCATTTACACCGAACTCCTAAAAAATCTGACCAGTAATATGCATCGAGCATTTTCAAACAAAATCTTTTCCCTGCCGTAGTACAAAAGTAAAACACTTACTACCTTCTGAGCTTCTTATGGACAGCACTTCATCTTCATCCCTGGCTAGTCTCTGGACCTGATCCATGGGGGGTTTCTTGAAGTTAGCCGCGAGAAGGTGCGCCTCATATAGGTCATCCTGTTAATCAATATTTCTTTTATTAAAAGTCAAAGTGGTTTTTTCAAAATGAGATCATCAAGATCCACTTTTTGAACGTCGAAACTATCAGAGTAGACAGAATCATACAGCACGACGATCCCAAACAAAAAACCAGACCGCCGCGAGCACGCGAGGACCGCCGCGAGCACGCGAGGACCGCCGCGAGCACGCGAGTCCCGCCGCAAGCACGCGAGGACCGCCGCGAGCACGCAAGGACCGCCGCGAGCACGCGAGTCCCGCCGCAAGCACGCGAGGACCGCCGCGAGCACGCGAGTCCCGCCGCAAGCACGCGAGGGATAGAGATCTCGAACTCCATAGCGACACAATGGTAGTTTTACAATTACAGCACTAGAGCGCATTATGCGGCATAATCCTTAACGTTGAATGTTTCAACTACAGCAATGCTTCGCACAATTGAGCACTCTTAAAAGGCATGTTTTCGCGTGATGC
>JAOTAV010069915.1:0-13655 GCA_026546445.1 Cyclargus thomasi | reverse complement strand
TGTAACACAAGTCCCTCGGGTACTTAGCACAGGGCCAGACTGACGTGGTGTGAAGCGTCCATAGATAAAAAAAAAAAATAACCATTTCTGCATATTTTGAAATATAAATTGCCCGTATTATTTCAGATACTAACTGTCGGCCATATTAAGTCTATAAATAGAATAAAATGTAATTTAAAGTCACATCTAACATTAAAATACAACGAGCCGGATACATTCGACGTTCACCTCGACCACGATCAATTGGAGGCGCTGCAGGAGATTAAAATCGAGTGTAACAAAATTAAGTCTGAGCCCGCCGGGGTCGAGGGTAATATAGACTTGAAACTCGGGGAGGACGATGTTAAGGATGAGATGAACCACAGTAGTGACATAGACAGTGACGACATCAAACTCAGCGAGAGAAGAACTAGACTAGTCAAGAAGAGAAAGTTGGGGAAAAGGGAAGTCGCTAGGAGATCAAAGAGGGTGGTGAAAGAGAAGAAGACCGATGAAGCGAAGTAAGTGGTTTCGTTTTATGACAAACTAAACTTTGTCCTTTTGATCTTAGGGCCGATTTACACTTAATTTAGTTAAGTTGCGAGATAACTTGCGCGATCGGCGAGTTTAGTTATTTTTGACGTTTGAACGGTAAAATCGAGTTAAGTTGTATGTTGTTAATTAAGTTGGCTTGAATAAAACGTGATCCTATTTTTTGGCAAGTTAAATCCGAATTGCTACCCCTCTCGCGTCTCCCGCACCCCGCCAGCTTAATAACCATTAAATTAAAATGTAATAACCGCAAAGTTTTATATTTGAGCGGTGTTGTTAGCTAAGGGACGATATGTCCTTTCCCGGGACTGAAAATCCATACCAAATATTCAGCAATAACGGATCAGTGGTCTAAAAGTGAAGAAATAACAGACATAATAAACATTTTCATATAATCGAAGAAGATTGTTTCACCGCTTAGTGATAAGTCTATACACAACTTTTTTTGACAGATGTTGTACAGAAAATCTGTCAAAATTAGGATAGGTTAGGATAGCCCATATCAGTAAGCGGTAAAACAGACCCTTAGCATAATGGAATGAATAACAGTAACCCGAATTAGAAGAGTTATTTTTTAATATTGAAATGTTTGACGTTATGTTTTGCAGAAAGCGTACCGTCCACGCTTAGAGCCTTATCGAAGTTGTCAAAACCTTACCCGCACCGATCTTTTACTTTGTTCGAAGTCGACATAAACTTCGTTATGTTATGCCCATAGCATGCTAAAGTTATCCACATGGTTATCCATCAAACCAATGTAAAGTCGATTAGTTCTATCTAGAAATGAAGTTTAATTACAATTCCACAGATCCACAACCCCGCGACTTGTCGCCCGCATACACCACAATAAACCAATACAAGTCCAACTCCACTAAGTCACTTCCCAACTCGGCTCCAGTTTCCGGTATCCTGACAATTAGTACCTAAACTTCGTGCAGGATACTAAATAGGACTTCTTAAAAGTTTTAGAGATACCTGAATGGCAGATAGGTCACTCTAAAGCCTTAAAGTTGATGAGACGCTGATATATTTAAAGAAAGGACTTTTAAACCCTAGATTTGACACTGAACTCTTAAGTACGCTAGTGTGTCTGTCTATTACAAATGTACGTCCTAACGAATTTACCCATTTCGCTGAAATTTGGCACGGAGATACTTTGAGCGCCGGGAAAGGATTTCGGACCATGGAATCGACAGGTATTGTCCCCCCAATCATCAATCCTCTATCACTCCACACAACTTATGGAGGACATAGTTCTGGCAATTCCACTGACTGCGGCTTAGCTTGGCATGTCGATATCATTGTCATTATTGAGAGAGACTTGACCAGAACTACTTTGAGAAAATGAAGCAAAAACACTATTACTACATAAAATACAGATACACGTCAATAACTTATGTAACGTCATAGATGTGTCTCCAAAATAATGGGAGACTTGTGAAAATTAGTAAAACCAGTTTTTGAGACCTGGGGGCCTATTCTCAGGACTCGAAGAAGTCACGCTAAATCGGAAGTTCAGAAATTATGAAACCTACATTCCGTAAATGTTGTGCGAATGGTGAAAATAATCGTGTTTTTAATTAATTCTGAACATAAATTTCTACAGCGGTATCACTGCAGATGATTGAACCTGAGACGCTCGCTCAAATGACTTAAGCGCAATTTCAAGCTACGATCGAAGTAAAGTTCGAAGTCCAAGAATAACACCCCGGGTGAGAGTCAACGCTAATGGACTGTTATCGCTGACTCATACGCCTGGCGAGGGTTACATTAGGCCCGCTATACACAATAGATAAAGCTTTTATGAGTTACGACACGAACACTTCCCGACACAAAGCTGTTTGCCGGATGGATACTAGACGTTAGAACTTACTTTTTCGGCTGGGGAAGTGGAAAAGTCGATTAGTAATAAACTGTAATATAAGGTTGCCTTTACCTTATGATATTTATTTAAATGGCGCTTCGGCTATAACCATGGCCAGTGTCAAGTAAAAGCGGGAAACCAATTTTCTTGTACCAATAATTTTAGCAACGTTACATGAATTTCGTCAAGTCTACAGACTAGTTAGAGTAAAGATAAAACGTCAATACAGTCAAAGTCAAGTCAGTCAATTTAGTAAGACGGCTTTACTAAGCTTTACTAAAACTCCAGATGGAGTTTTGAAGGGGAACACAAAATAGCACGTTTGAAGTTGTATCACTTGTCCACACTTGTGCATGTTTAATATCGAAATAACACAAATTTAACAAAAAACACAAAACACGCAACGTCACTCTCTGAAATCCCCTCCAAAACTCCACTTTATCATATACTATATTTCCATTTTCTATCAAATTATAACAATCGTTACAAATGTGACAGAAAAACGATATGTGAGAAAGCCCCAGACGACGGATATTCTAATGTTTTAAGCAGGAGAGAAAATATTTTTGAAACTCAAGTGTACGGACAGCCGGACAGGGATCGAGAGACAGGAAGCAAACATTATTTGATCGCGTTATCCTGTATAGGCTTCATGAAACCAAATTGTGTAGGTTTGCCTATCGATTTCTTGACTATGAACTCTGAACATTGAAAATCGTACTTCATACTAATATTATGAGCAATAGGTTAATATATCTTTGATAAGTGTACATTAAACCAAGTGTACATTAAACCTAGTTTGTGGGAACTTCTTCACGCTTAAACGGGTCAACCGATTAAGATAAAAATTGGCATATAGCTAGCTGGTATTCTAAAGCAACACATTTTAAATCTACTACTAATTTTACGCGGGTACCACCGCAGGGCACAGCCAGTATATTCATAATCTCGAATTTATGGTGTCGAGGAACATAAACAACATAGTACAAATATACCCCCCTTCGTCCCCATCGGTAATATCCTCATTTAATGCTAATTGTTTGTTATCTATACATAATGACATGCCTCGTTATGACACACAACATAATATCTACTTCTTCGAATCTTATCACTTCTCAAATTATTTGTTGGCATTTTTAGAGCCTTAGCCTAGTCAGCAAGACCTTTGCTTGGTACTCGAGGTTCATATCTCGATGGAGGCGTGTACCAATGAGTCATTTTCCGATCTCAAGTACATAATACGGATGCTCATTGCCGTGGGAGAGCACGAATGGACCGGAGTGACACCACGGCCTCACTTGCGTGAAACGGCGCCGTGCTATTTTCCCTAATCCATCTAACCTTATTCCCATTCTCTATTTCCTCATAAAGGCCGGCAACGCACTTGCGTTTCTTCGGATGTCACGAGTGTCCATGGGTGACAGCTTGCTTACATCAGGTAACCCGTCTGCTCGCTTGCCCCCTATATGTCATAAAAAAGTATGGATTCATAAATAGCTGTTATGAGCTACGGCCAACTTGGGCGGCAGCGTTTTAGCCACCTAGGAAAACAGTTATTTTGGTAGGTATATTGGAGGAAGTTGAAAGAGTTGACGGACCTTAGTCATCTGCCCCCCTAGCGAGTGGCAAGTGGCAAGCGATGCCGCCGCCCAATTTATTATCAGGGAAGCTGAAACAGAGCCAGATTGCGTATATAAATAAATTGGTTGCGTTGTGTCCATACCAAGCCCACAGTTCACGACTTACATGGTATTCACACATTCCGACGAGCCCCCCTAGACAAGTGTCAAGCGAGTATCGTTTACGCTTCGCTTGTTTTGTATGGGATTGACATATTCGAACTCGACTAGATCACGTGACTTTTCGTTCTTCTATGTCAATCCCATACAAAAACACGCCAAGTGATTATCGTAAACGTTAATCGCTTGACACTTGAATTCCATGTAAGTCGTTAACTGTGGGCTAGGTATGACACAACGCAAACAATTTATTTATATCCGCAATTTGGCTCTGTTTCAGCTTCCCTGATCGTACATGGGACGGCTGAAAAAACAGGCCTACACTCTTAAAGAATGTAAATCCTTCACAATATTTTTATGATAGGTGTGAATGTAACTTCTATTTACTGCAAATGGTATCTTGTCTTGTCCACTGCTTTTTGTCATATGCAAGGTTTCTTAAGCATCATAGATAGAAATTTTTAAACATCTTCCTATCGCTATTTCCAAGAGGGACCAATAGTATAATTAATTACATTCATATAACTTTCAACCGTCTACAGTCATCGGATCTTTTAGGACCCACAACAATCGTAATGGTATATAAAAGGCCCCATGGGCCATGAATAACGCTGTAAGTGGGAGTAATCTGCTACTTAACCCTGCGCCGGCTTCGGCCACTGAACCCAGTTAATTGAATATCACAATGCGGTGAGCTATGTTGACTCGTATGTACCGTCAGAGAAATTAAATCGTGAACAAACGCGGGCCTACGTGGTTCGGGCGGTTTATGCAGAACCCGCAATAGGAACATTGCAAAGGAATTGCTCTACAATTCGTTTTAGTACATTTTGTTTTAAAAATCGAATAGTATTGATAAAAAAAGTTACTTCAAAATCAATTTAAATTGACTGTGAAATAACTGTTTGGCAAAGTTAGTAGTTATTTACGAGTAAAATGAAAAAATGAATTGTTGTTAGCGATATTGCGAAGTGACCTTTTTAGGGCGGCTGCAGTCGAAATATCTGGGCATTTGTGGCTGTAATTTTTTGACTTGGTTAGTAGTATTTACCCGACTGCGCCATATATATATACAGTTATATTTTTCGAAAGTATGTATATATAATTGTTTGGCACGCAGCCTAAACGGCTTAATGGATTTTAACGTATGAGGTATCGTAGGATTTGTCTTAACAGCGCAAGTGACACTGGGTATATTGAAAAATAAAAAATCAAAATGGTGGATTTTTAAGTCAGAATTGTGAGGTACCAAAAAAATTTTTCCGCACATTTAGGTCGAGAAGGGTATCAAAATGAAGGGCTTTAAATAGCTATTCTAGAAATATACATAACTTGATGTTTGAATTACAATGGTTTCTGCAGTTCGGTTTTCTGTTTTTGGACATTTAGCTAGTTCAAGCTGGTGACATTAAGCTAGCAGGCTAGTAAACAAAACTAGCTCAATTTCAAAGCTTGTAAATGATTAACAGGAATCGCTGGAATCAATTTGTCCACACAATTATGTACTACATGATGTAAATTGTACCATATATTATGCTTACAATTTAAAACATTTGCAACATGCAGGTTACATTATATTTCCTTATAGAACACACTAAATAAAATGATATACAATCAGCAAAATATTCATTAGCAGAATTATATACATTTGTACTATCGAAGACCATATTGCACAGCCATTTGACAAACCTTCGTTATTTGGTCGGAATCGATAACATGTAAGTCGTAATCTGTCGACCGGGTAAGATGTAACGCGAGCAACTTAAATCCGCAACCTGGCACTGTATTAACTTCTCTGACACGTGTGTAGTGTAGCAACATAACATAACATAAATGGACGCTTTACACCACGTCAGTCTGACCCCGTGGTAAGTACCCGAAGGACTTGTGTTACAGGTACCAGACAACGGAAGTATATTTAATACTTTTACACTATACACATATTTAAGATTTTTATTATACGATACACATATTTAATAAAACTTTCGTTCCGTCGGCGGGATTCGAACCCGCGAACCCCGGCGGGAGCTACCAAAGTGCTCAACCACTGCGCCGTAGACGTCGTCAAACAGCATTCATACTGAGCACACGTACACAATACAAACGTCATATAGACGGGGACTTATAGTATAAAAAGCTAAAAGCTATTTGCCAACAACATCAAAGTACAAAGATCAAAGCTTACCGTTTCCTATATTTGTATATGACGAGGACGATGAACGCGTTCCCTATGAACAGGGCCGCTATCAGAAGGGACGGTATCACGATGTCTGAAAAAAAAAAAATAACCACCCGTCAAATAAATAATGGCCTTAAAGAATAGCGAAGATGCGTTTCAAACAAAACTGATTTAATGCTAATTATAATGACAGTGGGCTTAAAGATATACATAATGACGAAAAATCTCAAGTTTCTGTTGAGTAATAAGGAAGATTTCAGTTTCCTACCCTTCTACGCTTTCTCTCGAAACGTAATTTAGTATGAACTTTGTATGCAGTGTGTGGACTTTGACGTCACTATCGATATCGGATCTCTCTTTCTAACTGACTACTTTAAAGGCTTGTAACTTTGTTGTCTTAATTTTATCAAAAAACTGATTGGAGTACATTGTTTTTTTAATAACGATAAATAAGAAAAAAATATATCATGCATATTTCCAATTATAAAGTAAAATGGTCTTTATGCTTGTGACATAAGGAGACATCAGAAGAAAAATAACGAGAAATTAAATAAGATTCTTCTCTTAATATTACAAATTCAAAAGGACGTCTATCTGTTACCTTTTCAGTTTTCACGCCCAAAGCGGTAAACGAATTTAGCTGAAACTATGTATAGAGACAGCTAGAGTCCGGGTAAAGTATATTGGGGGAAATTGAAAGAGAGCCAATTGACGGACCTACATCATTTGGTCGGATCATGTCAAATCCATGTAAGTCGTAAAACAACCAAACTACTTAGATCCACGATCTCTATCTGTTTCAACTTCTCTGATCGTACATACGATACTCTTATCCTGGAAAATTTACGGTTCCCGGGATGAACTAATGTTGGCGCAACGGATTTTGGGGCATCATCTAGTAACGAAGAAAGCCCCTTTTTACATCGCTACGGTTGCGCGACCTCGGCGACCGTGTGCATGTAAAAGGGATAAGTTCCTATTCTCATGCCAGGCCATTAGATCTGACATGAGAATTGTATAACAAAATGATCCCTATGTGGTTCACATAAGGATACATCAAAGGCAAAATAACGAAGAATACTACTGACACTTCGCAAATAAAACCTTCATGTGGTTCTCTTAAGGCTTACGTCAAAGGAAATAACTAGGAACGAACACTAGATATTTCACAATTATAAAGACAATCCTTATAAGGTTGAAATTATGTAGGAATTGGTCCGAAATCGAGTAGGCGATACGTAATAAAAATATTGACATTATCACACCGTTGCCTTTGAATATTAGATTAAATGTTATTATATCGAGGAAATGAGTAGGAGAAAATGTAGAGCTATTCTAAGAAAAGGTTTTATATATTTGAAAAGTTTATTACCAGCACATTTTCATGAGAAAACTAAGGCTTGCGAACAAACATAATATTGTTGTTTATGGGTATACGTCTCTTATTGGAACGGGAAAAATCAAAAGGTAAAGGCATAAAACCATTCAAATATTTTAATTAAATATCAAATATAATATTTTGCAAATTACTCAAACTGAGAACCTTGTTACATTTACACAGTTTTATTACGAAACGTCCACGAAAATGCAATGAAGTGTAAACTTCATTTACAGCGAAGCTCGACAACAAATCCTGAGCGTTCCAACAAAACCTATAATGAAAACGTTACCGTCAAGGTATACCAATATACCCAGCAATTTAACAGGTCATTAAATGCAAGGCGATGTTTACTTAAAACAAAGGGAAATGAAGGCGCGAGAGAGAATTTACATTGCTTTGAAAACTTGCACTTCGTCGGAGTTTCGTGCCTCGTCGAAGTGTGTCGCGCTTCGTCGAAGTGTGGTTCGACAGAGTGTATTACGTCGGATATTTCGTCGAGGGACAAAAGCTTGTGCGTATTTGAGAGCTCATAATAATTTTGAGTTCCGTACATTTTTTTAAGTATTATGATGCTTCGACATCCATACAAAATTATGATTGATTTTGAACCCCTATATCATACTTATTTTCGATATTATGATATCATCAACATAATATTCACATTTGATCTCTTTTAGCTACATATTGACATTATGTTGGACTCTTATGGAATATATACATATATAATATATTTCATAATAACACAGAATAACATTGCAAGCGTCTTTTTATATTTCAAGTAAAGCATTTCGATACGATTCAATAAAGTCTATTATGTGGAACCTCCGTCGCTAACCTTTTATAGGATTCATATTTCTGTTTTCGATGCATTTTATTGCAATAAAAATCTAATCGTCCGAGAAAACTATTTATTACATTCGAGACACTGTGTTTTGTCAGATCTCTACTAAAATGTTGTATATCTATTTAATACCTACCTTTAAACAAAATAGGTTATGTTGATTACTGATATATTTAAGTAGTTAATGTAATAATACTTTGATGATTTAGAGACCAAAATCATTTAGAATTAAGTAAAAAAAAATTGAAGAACAAATTATTGTTAATTAAAAGGATGAAGATGTAGAATTTGGAATTTCCTATATAACCTTCCTCTAAGCTATTTGTTACAGGTTAGTGTATGAGGAAATCATTTTGTGGACTTTTTGAATTAAAAAAACCCGGACAAGGGCAAGCTGGACTCCCGTACGAAGGGTGAAAATTGGATAAACGCTATTTGAAAGTTTTAAATGTATAAAAAATTTTAAATTTATAAAAAAAAAAACTTATAAGAAAGTAAAAAATTTTAAATCAGTCATAAAATAAAAATGAGTTGGTGGTAATAGAACCATGGCCTCTTTGAATTTAAGCAAGCACCATGCTTACTCCGTCATGCCGCTTATGACGAACGTGTCGAATTTATCGTTATTATTATGCAGCTTATTATGGAACGAAAAAGCAGAAAACATATTTGTTGTATGACAGTCACCTTTAAATATTTAATTTTTTTGTTTTTAGTATTTGTTGTTATAGCGGCAACAGAAATACATATTCTGTGAAAATTTCAACTCTCTAGCTTTTACCGTTCTTGAGATACAGCCTGGAGACAGACAGACGGACAGACAGACAGGCAGTAAGACAGACAGACATCGAAGTCAAAAAGAATAAGCTCTATCGACGTGTATTACAAAAATGTATGCAGCTTTTATAGTCACTGAGTTATTGAAATGAATATTACCCTTATGAAGTACTAAGCCCTTAGAAAAATTGCCGCGTTTTTTCACAACTTAAAAGTACTTTTTGTACATAGCGGCATTTTCGGGTTGAGGACGGCAGATGTCTTACACGCCTCGACCCGGGTTCGATGCTGCACCCTCTCGAGTGCGAAATAAATCTCTAACAAACCAGGCCACGGACGCTCTCTAAGTCCTGTCTTCGAAAGGCCACACGTGGATGAAATACGACCCGTACTCACCGACAATCATGTTTCCGTCGTTGTGCGGCAGCTTGCCTGTGTCCGGTACGACCGATGTCGAGTTGTCAGCGACTACTACAGCCGCCTCTTCTGCAAACAAAACGTTTCTTTGATATACCGGTTATTGGTTAAGAGTCTTCTTCCTCATAATCAAAAGTATAAAAATCTCAGCAATCAATTTCATCAAAATCCATTCAGCAGTTTAAAGTTATGCCTCGATTGGGTCAGAAAATGTCAGCTGTTTACACCGACTGCTTTCTCGTTAATAGCGTATCAGATTTTAAAATTGTGTAAACTATCTACATATAACACCTACTCTGAACTCAAAAACGTTACTCTATGTCAAAAACTAAAGCAAAATTGCAATTTTAAGACTTTGACATTATAGTTATTGGAATTTTATGACTTTGACATCATAGTTTTTTTTTATCTGAGACGTGAAGGACTAGGAATAATTTATTGGCCCAACTACTTGCGAATTTCTATTTCCTGCACATTCAATTTAAACACTTCTCATCATCCCTAAACTCTATTCCAGTTAATCCTGTGCGAGTAAATAATGTCCATAAGGAAATAATCAGACATCGTTTACTTGGTATACTTCGAATCGATTCCGAAATACACAAAATATTAAATTCATTTTATCAGCTAAGTATTTTCCGATTGTTTTGTAAACAGAGTGCTACGTCAAATGGGAAATCTATATTGTAATCATCTTTTACGGTCCTCCTCGGAGATTTGACCCTTCAAATTGGTACGATTATACCTTACAGCCTCACAGCCGACAAACTTTTATTATATTTGTCCCATTATATTCCCTGTTATAGAATAACTGTTTTAAGTGTGTAGATAGAAAACTGTTATATTATAATAAGGAGTATAAAGGGAATATAATTCAATGTTTAAGTATATTTGAATTTGAATAATTTATTATGGTCTTCAAGGGACTGTTTCAGTGTCAGAAAGGCTTTCCACAATGTTTATGACTGAATCTTTATACTTCATCTATCAGAGGGATGTCCTAGGGGTCCGGACCCCGTAAAACAGGTCTGTACATAAAATAATATATATATTAGGATCAGGGATCCAGTTCCAGAAATTATGTCGAATTCTTCAAGCGTTTGATTTGGAAGGGTTAAACATTCCATAAATAAATTATTTTATTGAATGACGGACAGAAAAAGCAATTCGTGGTATTCCTATGAATATCTATGCAGAATTCCGGAAAAATGGCTGGAAAATGAACAAAGGAATGATCCATTACCCGAAGTCTTTGATACTTATGGTTCATCTCCTTAACTGACGGAAATATATTTTTTTATATTTTGACCTTTCCACAAAGCCAAGCGAAAGTTTTTTAGTTCTACATGTCACGCTCTATCAACCCTGGAAAGACGTTTTAGGAATTTATTTAGTCACTTTGGTTTCTTAAAACCTACAAAACTAACTACTTCTTAATAAGTATTAATACTCTCAATCTTTAATTAATATTTTATGCAATTAGCGCGTAAGCGTGCAGGAACACTTGATGGAATACAACTGCCGTCACCTGTGTTCGTATTACAAGTTGTTACATCGGAACCGTTGCCGTTTTTAATGAAGGAATAGGCTACGGGTAAAGGGAACAGGAACAAGGAGATGTAAGGAGTTGGACCTCATTTGGTAGGTAAAAACTGACATGTTTACACTTTTTATTCCGATTAAATGGCCGACGATAAATCATTTTCGGGCGGGCAAAACCACGGTCGAATTCTAGTATAATTCATTCAAAAATTTGTGGGCTTGTGTAAAAATTGAGTATGCTATGAGCACCCGCCATAAATTCCAATGAAGGGGTGAATTCTCGGAGGGCATTATTATTCAGGTAGGCATAGGGCTTGGATAAAATAAAGGCCTAAATTGCTCCATAATGCCGTCAGGATATTAATCAAATATATATGCTAATTTGCCTTTTATTGCTGTTTATTTTTGGGCATATTAGATGAGTTATGGCGGGTTTCCGTGAGGTCAGCTCGGATCTCTTTGTTGAATAGTTCGTGTAAGGAATTTTCGGTAATTAACATGAAACCTTTATTATTGAAAATCTTAGGTCATTAAAAAAAACCTATTTATAAAGTTTTCACACTCTATTAATTATTATATTTCAGGTTTCTTTGTGAATATATTTATGCAACGAATTACCAACGTGTTTTCTTTGTCTGGCATATTGAAAACGTCATGACGGAGAAAAAAATTGAATATACTTTGTAAAATATTTCTATTAGTATTAGGAGGTGAGCGTATAAATCTAAATAAACAAAAAGACTTAACTGAGGATATGTTTCACCGCTTACAGATAGTCTATCCACAACTTTATTTGACAGATGTTGTACGGAGAATCTGTCAAAAAAGTTGTGGATAGCCTAACAGAAACTTTATCTGTAGCCGGTGACACCTTAGTTAAAAATTCAGGTACACAGAAAATACGTTTAACAGTTGACAAAATATGACATGTTGATGTTATCCGGTAGTTAAATATGTCACGAGCCACGAGGGTCAGAGGGCGTTTCACAAGCGATGTCATCCATCGTGACATACTGACAGCCGACCCTGAGGTGAATGAAATATGATGAATAAATTAGCCATACTCTACTTTTGCGATAGGTCGTTTCGAACCATCGCAAAAGAATGAAAGCTGTATAAGAGAAATAAATAGTTTAAAAACTAAAAAAAAAACAATGATTTTCGCTCACGGATCGAAATACGGCGGACAAAACGTAGTAATTTTGAGATGTCAAGCTATACTGCACCATTTATTCGCAAAGTAAAGAAAACATGTTGGCTAGGGACAGACAACAGTACAGCAGGAAAGAAATAGAGAGTTATTTGTATAACTCTCTATTTCTCTCTATCTAATCTCTATTTGTCAGAGATTGGATAGAGGGAGGTGTCAATTTCAATAAGGTTTAGAAGAGAAATAGGGGATTTGTATCAATGTATGTTCAATTTCTGTTTACCCTGAGGATCCCTGGGATCACCGCCTTGTAAAAACCGAAACAGTACAAATAAACCGAGAGCTGGTAGCAAATTTTGAGTAGGTATTTGAGGCAAGCTGAAACCTTGTAATGGATTTCTTCTTTTACATACGGAACTCCAACCTGGCTGGTTAGAAGTGGGGCGAAAAAAATCCAAAATTTTTTTAGTGATGAAAAATCCTATATTAAAGGCGAAAAAATTATACGTTTTGAAGGGAAACCAGAGTTTAAAAAAATCCTATATTAAAATTTCAAGTGCCACAAATACATGTCTTATAGTTTTCAAGCAATTTTCGCAAACTATTCTTGAACGCGCTTGTCAAAACTGTTAAAACCCCCACAAAATCATCTGCTTGATTCCCGCATCTTCGTTGCGCGAAAACCGAACCGTACATTTTATCGGAATAAAAATATCCTATGTGATGCCTAGACTTAATAGCTATTAAATAAAAAAAGATTTATTCGAATCCGCTCATTATTTCCAGAGACGAGCTCGTACAAACGTAAAAAAGGCAAACAGACAAATTTTTATCGATTTGTTTTCGATTACTGTTCCTAAGACCCTAACGTTTATTAGTTTGTAAATATATTAATTCTACAGACACGCCAATTTTACTGTTTTAATATATGTATAGATACATATTGTCTCAAATATATTTTTGGTATATACTTTTTTTTACTTTAAGTTAAACGTAGGGTAGACCCCGCTTCTCTACAGCCAGGTCTGCAGTGCCCTATTGGGGTGTAATAGGAGAGTAACTATATGACAATTTACAAGGTTTTAGCATGCCTCAAACACCTACTCAAAATTTGCTACCAGCTCTCGGATTAAAAAGCTTATTTTGAATTCAGTACCGATGACATCTTGTGAGCACATTACATTTTATGTCTGTGACTGTACAGTGTACGTTCGGATTTTTTATCGATTGTTCT
>JAOTAV010069904.1:0-13656 GCA_026546445.1 Cyclargus thomasi | reverse complement strand
ACGTTTTCCTACCCCTAAACTGTAATAAAACTACCAGTTTTTGGTATCAATCTTTTCAGCAGAATATAATCTACGCCAGTGTGTATTGTTTTTTTTTTAATTTGCTTAATTTTTCAAATACAAGCCATTTAAAATGTAAATATTTTAAACCTTAAAAAACAGTTTTTGGATGCTCGTAACTTCGAAAATCTTACATAAATTTTGAAAAAAGAAAAACATACAAGCCTATCTTTCTATAAAGATAATAGCATAGTGAGAAATGATCAAAATCGGATAAGATTTAGGAACATGGAAAACGTTATGGCGTTTTGTATGGAGATGCGCGTGGTAGTCGCTGCTCTTAACGACGGACAGCGAAATAGTTATAACGCTCCGTTTGGATGGACTAATTTTATATCTTTACCTAAACTTCACTGGTAACGTTAATAAGTAACGCTTCAACCGGTTAACAGTTTGCAACGAACAAACTTCGAGTCCATTACTTAGTCTTTAATCAATTTCAAGCGATCACTATTAGCTCCAACTTTACGACACATCTGCTGCGGAATCGCTATATAATTGTAAACGGCGAAAACTTCGTATTACTCAGAACGTTTTAATATTAACAAGGGAAATGAAACAGTCTTGATTTTCCTAAAGTGAATTGTGGGTCTTCCCAGATTTAGCCAAGATATTTTAATGTCCTCTGGCTACTTAACGGCCTATTAAAGTGCTTTACGGGAGATTAAGGTAAGGACGTGGATTTTTCCGGCCTTAAATTAACTTAAAATGTAGTATTTTATATTATATATTTAAGATTACATAATTTACTACCTCTAATAATACTTAAATTGTAATACAAGATATTTTAAAATACTAAAATAGTTGTTCTTCTGCATTGATACGCGCAAAAATCATCAGAAAAAATCTTTTGTAAAACATAAATCAGATAAAAATGTACATCCTAAAGCAATATAATTTTATGGACACTTGAATTATATTATATGGAATTGTATTTAATTGTAAGCTCTAATAATATTGTGATGTTATGCATGGAAAAAAATAAATTTGTAGTATTTTTTTCCCATCAAAGTGGATAGAAACTGTGTTATAAATAAAACATTGATATGTTGCGCATATTTCTATATTAACTGATGAATTATATAACTATAATAGCTGTTGCCTTTTATCTTGAAATTTTCCTGAATTTTTTGTTGCCACAAACCTTACGGAGCCCGAGACCTTTACAACGAATGCAAAACCGTGAAAATCGGTTTGTGCATTCTGGAGTCATAACGTCTAGAAGGTCGACTCATTTTTATATGAGAGATTGAAAACAACATTAAAATAATACGATTTTCTATATAGAACTGAAACAATTCTTTTAGATCTAAATTATCGAGCTTACGTATGTTTGACGTATGTTAAGTATGTTGTTAATGATCCCTTATGTATTTTTCTTGGGGTGGGATTTTGAAAAACCCTTGAAGATATTATTATTAACATGAAATGAATACTTCAATCAAAAATACAATTCTCGAAGCGTAGTAAATTAATATTGATGCACTTGAAGTGGAATGAACGAGAGGAATCCTGCGGGATCTATTACGCAGATGGGAGATTTCCATCTTGAATTTAAATGAGGGTAGCAATAAAAATTATTTTTATCGACATTTATATTTATGGAATTTTTTATTTATATTTATGGCAACTCGCCATTCGTACCTTTACTGCCTCGCTACCTTACCCATGCAATATTAGATAGATAGATAATTAATAAGATATTTTTAGGACTTAAAGCGGAAATAAATAAAAGAAATGACCTAAACTACAAATCTAATATTTTATATTCTTTTTTATAAAAAAAAGTTAACTGTTAAGTAGCGTTGATTTCAGTTGAGAAAAATCACTTCAAAAACGAAGCCTAACAATTAACAACGAGTAATTTATTAAGCTAAATAAATTATTGTCAAATAAACCGGCCAAGTACAAGTAAAAACGTACGTACGTACGTATTTGTACTCACGAGAGTGAGCAATAGCAAAACGAGATGCACGCATGATGAGCCACCGCGATTTCAGAAAGCTAAACAGCTTTAAGAAACTTTATCCGGCCAAGTGCGACTTGGACTCGCGCACGAAGGGTTCCGTACGACTACAGAGCAAGAAATTAGAAAAATGTATTTTTGAAAGTTTTAGATAAATTTAAAATTTTTAAAAAAGTTTTAAAGTTATTAATTTTTTAAATATTATTAAAAGAAAAATAGGCGAAAAAAATACTTCACAAATCTGTCAAGGTGAAATTGGAACCCTCGCTTCCTTAAAATCGGTGCCTTAAACCAAACATGACAAGGGCGTTGAATTTACAAATCTATTGTTAAGGAAGGAAATAGCAAAAAACATATATTTAAGAAATAGCAAAAAATATATATTTTACTAGTAACTCTAGTAAGACAAATATGTTTTTTGAGACAAACATATTCTTTAATATTTATTAAAAAAATATTTTGTTTTTAGTATCTATTGTTATAGCGGCAATAGAAATACATATTTTGTGGAAGTTTCAACTCTCTGCTATTACCGTTTTTGAAATAGACAGACAGTAATAGGGTCCCGTTTTTACCCCTCGGGTACGGAACCCTATAAAACGATAGTGCCATGTAGTGTTAAAAATTTTTGTTTTTTTTTCTTATAACTTCCTATCCCACGAAAGATTTGTTTTAAAAATTTAAACGCTCTTAAAGAGATGGACAAGTTCTGCCTGCTTTCTCTCACATATGATATTGAATTCATTAAGACACCTTGAATTTACCAGTGTTGCTTTTCTTGAAGCAGCAATTTGTAGAAGTGCATTGTCTCTAAGTGTTACTTCACATTACTTTCAAGTCACCTTATTAGCTTTTTAAGATTTCTTGTGGGGATTGAATTGAAGAAAATTGCTTTAAAAAGAGTTCTGTCTGTGTGTTTCTCTGTCTCTTTGCCTGTCATCATAGCTACAGAACAAAAAGGGCGATTTAATTTTGTATTTTATTAACTCGACGACCACTGTGGCTCAGTTGGTAAGCGCTTTGCTAGCTTAAGGCGGGGGTCGCGGGTTCGAATATCGCCGACGAAAAAAAAGTTTTTCAATGTTCCTGGGCCTTGGATGTGTATTAAATTAAATATGTGTATCATATAATAAAAGTCTTAAATATTTGTATAGTATAAAAACTGTTAAATATATTTCCGTTGTCTGGTACCCGTAACACAAGTACCTCGGGTACTTAGCACGGGGCCAGACTGACGTGATGAGAAGCGCCCATAGATATTATTATAATTATTATTATTATTAACTCCCTCCTACTTCATTAGCCTATTTCTTCATAACAGTATTCTAGCGCGTTCGCAAAAAAAAAACATATTTAATAGAGGTTGTGGATAGCCTTTTCGACATTTATTAGAAACGGTCGAAACAGACCTCTAGTGAAATAATTCCTTTACAGTATCTTCACAGGCAAAGTTTTGATGTTAAACATTTATAGGATTTGATAGAACGAATCAAAAAATCCTATTTTTAGAAAATCGAAATTTTGTATTTTGTAAAAAAAAGAGTTTTTTATGAAGTGAAACCTATTTTGCCGATTGACGATAGCCAAGTGATGTCGAGAATATCATAAAGTTCAATAATCACACATACCTGATAAGTTTGAGAACGTAAACTTTTTGAAGTAAGGAATTCGCGTTTTATAAAGTAATAATCAATGTCTTTTATGAAAGTTCGCTAAGTAATTTCATTAATTTACAAATTGAAGTCGTTTCTGGGTTCAGAGATTATAAAATTATAAGATGTGAGTTTCATTGACTTTTTTTAATCTATGCTTTAATTATATAAAGGTCAAGAGTTTGTTCGCGCTAATTTTAGGAATTACTGGGAAAAGCGGATATTTGTAGCACAAGTTTATTTATTAGATACAGTAACAGTCTACAAAGTTAATAAGATAGAAAAACATAAAATATGAGTGCGGCTGACATTCTGCGTTCTGCATATCCAGTACAACAACATCTTCAGGATGCTGCTGGGGCTGTCCTGGCGTTGTAGTGCGTCGCAAATGTTTGCGGACAGGTGCGTTGCGGCTTTTACGCTGTCATGCGCATAAAAGCAGCTTCACTTTTGTTGAAACTACGTAGCAGAAACAACAGCATCCTGAATTTCATAACCTCTCTTCACCAGACTGTCCCTTTCAAGGGACAGTCTGGTGAAGGTAGGTCCTAGGCCTCTTCAGTCTATAAGAGTGAAATTTAAAAACAGATAATAAATATAAACTAACACCACTAATATAGGATATAAAAGGCATATTGTAACTCTTTAACCAAAATATGGACAAAATTAAGTCTGAAATAAAATTTCATTTATTTATATTAGTTATTAGACTGCACAGTAGAATTATGGAGTTCAATGACTACTATACACAACATTTCATAAAAGATATCCATTCAAGGAAAAAAAAACGTTTTATTCTAATATTTTTAAATCATTATTTTTAATAATATTAAGGCGAATACACGCGCCAACTGTCTTGATCATACATTCGGAGTTTCTAAAACCTCCCCTCGCTAACAGAAAATAATTAATAGACAAATAATAAAAACCAAAAATAAGAATACCTCCTTAGGGATTATAGTGTTACATAAATTGTATTGTATATAAAAGAATCGTTCGTATTAACCGACTAGTTTCGTAGTTTATCAATTTAAAAAAAATAGATTTCCATGGCAATTTTTTGTGATGAACTATAAGTTCAGGAAAAAATTCCCCGCTAGGAGTTAAAGAATGAATATCATTACATAATATATATTTTTTGGGTAATGTGATTAACGTTTTAACATACTTATTAGAAGTTAAATTTACGCCGCTGGCCTATGTATAACCTTAATCGGGCAAGCCATGGCTCTTCTATTGTTATCATAGAAACCGAATTCACAGAATGAGGCCGTAACCCATTAGAAATGGAGAACGCCCAGATTGGGTTTCTACCCTGTTCTCAGCAAGGTTGAGGGCAAAAATTAAACTTAATTTAACTGAGTTGGTAAGAATTAATAATATTTTATATTTAATACTATAATTCGTATTTAATACGTATTTAATACTATAATTCTATACCTAATTCACAACGAACTTAATTTTATAATATAATCGTTTTATGATTTAATACTATAATTCTATACCTAATTTACAAACCTAGATTAGTTATTTGCTTTCATATTTTTATGAATAAGGGGCTTAATATTAACTTATATACTGGGACTAGGAGGTAGGTTGGACTTATGTGGCCATAACGTCCGTCGTACAAAAGATTTATGTTTTCTATTTCATTTATCTTAATTTACCGGCACTTTATTCTATTTCTCAGTGCAAGTTTAAATTGTAAGTTATGTGTTATGAGAAATACGGGAAAGACATTGTAAGGGGCCATTGTATATCTCTTAAATATTATATTTTATAAAAAATGATGATGATATTTTTATTTTACCTACAATTTTGTAATCTGCCTTTATTGTTATTAAAGATATTTCAACTTTGTACGCGTTAATACTTGCCAAAATTTTCATAATCTGATTGTTTGTGCTTTTTAACAAGAAACATACCTACGAAATTTTTAAACTGTTCCTTATCTCGCACGATTAGAGGTGAAAAGAAGCTAAACTATGAGGTGTCCTCAATCAAAACTTTGGCAACTTAAGAAGTAACTTACTGGACCCTTAAACTTATTACAAAACTATTCGTTTCCCTTTTTTAGGGTTCCGTATTCAAATGGAAAAAACGAAACTATTGTTGTTGATATAGATGTTGTACCGAGAATCTGTCAAAAAAGTTGTGAATATCTTTATGAGTAAGCGGTGAAGGAAGCCCTAAATTTCCTAGACTTGCTGCTATGGAACCCTTCAGGGGCAAGTCCTTCGTCAAAAATCGGTTAAGGCATTTAAAAGCTATTATCCATTAACAGCACAATACACGTCATGATTTTTGCGCTTATTATCATTTTCCATAATATTTCAAACGTCACTATACGCTCGTCACTAATTAATCGCGACTGTAGCTCTACCGAGATTCTACCGACTTTGAGGCGCGTAGGTTTGACAACTTTCCGGCCATTTATATGGAGTGCACATTCTGTTATGTAATTCCTATTCTGTGCTCTAGACTATATATTTTAATCACATTAATTTCGCACGTGACAGCAATTACTAGCGATACTCGAAGAAATTCCTCTAGAAATATTCGTTTGAAAACGTTGGCACAATATAAAAATTTAACAGTAGGTAAAAGCCGTACCTATTCTTGAAATATAATTTGCTTGAAGTTATGCCACTAAAAGACGGTTAAAGTCTGATAGTAATAAGTAGCTATAAGTATTTAACTTGTTAATATTTTATCTTCTATTCTTTGCTCGCACATAACAATTATAATATTGTGGCAATGACTAGGCGCCGAAAAAAAAATCTTCCGGCCGAACCAAATAGTATGCTCGATCTGGACCAAAGCACCACTGACTTTATTTTAGTCGTTTTATTAAATATATTTGCTGTTTTCCTAAACTTCGATAGCGCGATGCAGGATTATGGGGCATGATTGTGTGTACCGTCACAATGCTACACGTTTGCCTTTTTTAGTTATTTGTTGACAGCCTCATCGATATACGGACTGGAGCATAGACCGCCTAAAACACTCCTCATAATAGAAGTTATTCTACTGTATTTTTAAAGTCTGAAATTTCACAGCTGAGATTATTATGCTGTCCCAGTTCACTTAGCAATAATTTGACTTCAAGTTTTCATTACAATTTATTATCAAAGTTCGGCATCGAAGTCCGTTAACTAACTATGGTCGTTAAAAATTATTTTCCGAATAAACGAAGGAATATCGCACATAATAAGAAGCACATGCCTCTGAACAACACGTTTTATTAACCTTTCGTACAATTAAATGTGAAAGTTTGTTTGTTTGTCCCCCTTCATGCCCTATTCCCTAACGTATCAACCAATCGACTTGTTTTTTGGCATAGATTTAGTTGAAAGAATTATTACATCATGTTTATCTGTGCTCGCCCTATCACAAAGGTACGTTTATAATAAAATTTCTCTACCTAGGACTGCTGGAAGAAATTTGTTTCAAAAATAGTACCCGCTGTGTAACTTTTCTTTTATATGTCATATTGTTAATTATCCTGTGTACAATAAACTGTAAATAAGAATAAATAGTTTCATATCCAACTTTGAGTCCTGGAAAAACATTATGTTCCTAAAGGAGGCTTGAATACTCGTACCTATTTTTAAGTTATTTTCAAATTCTACGCAAGTGTAGCCGCAGGAAAAAGCTAGTATGTTTTTTAATAAGTTTTTTTTAATAATAAGGATATAAAGCATATAATATTTCTTAGGTACTAAAAGTAGCTGTTGCAACTTACTTACAGCTAGTAAAAGTGAGTTTCATCGTGAAAATAACTATAATCTCAATAAATAAACTAAAAAATATTTTTCGAGTCATTACTATTCCGAATGTGGTTGAAAATTATGGCATATTTTATTCATGCACTGGTAAACCATCTAGAGATTTGGAGCGGAAAATCTAATTAGCTGAACACGGCCAGCATACCTCAATCCGACTTCTGAAATCCTAACGCGAGAAGCCAAACTAACCACGTTTATGAGAAATAACTAGCTCTCTCGGCACTCAATTTCATTATATCTGAGTACTAGCAGTGCCCTACGGTGTTACCCGCGGTTTTAGAATGAATTGTGATATTCTCTGGCTATGTTTTCATGGTATCAGCTAGAGCTTCAAATTTGAAATTCAGTCATTTTCATGTGAAAGAGTAACAAATATCTATACATCCATAAGAATCTATCCTCATTGTAAAATTGTAAAAATTAAGCATTAATTTTTACAGTTAATAAATAATTAGCAATTAGTGTTTTTGAAACCAGCCCATGATTTCCTAGAAACGGCTCCAGAAATCAAAGCACAGACCTAAGTTTGGCTGAGAACTACATTCGACAGAAAGCAGTGGAAGGCTCTGGAAGAACTATATATCAATCAAATATAATGTCAATAAAAATAAGGCTGCGGCTGTGGTGTGTTAAATTTTTACTGTTGTGTGGACGTTGTCTTGCAAGTTAAGAAGGATCGTTAAAAATGTATTGAGGCTGGTCCAAGAACCAATAGCAATATAACAATATGTTGTCATTAGCTCGAACATCTATGTGCAGCCAACCCAGCAGGATCGTTGTCCTGTCCAGTCCGCTAATTTTCATCTAATATTGAAAATTGTGCCTATGCTAACTTCTCAGTGTCACCCTAAGGTAGGCTGATACTGATGCCACAAGGCATTAAGCCCGCCTATGTAAACTTTGCATGAAGTATTAGAAAAAATATTGACAGTTTGCATTGGGACGATTAACGATTGTATGTGGCGATTAAAAAGTGTTTTCTGTCTTGCTAAAGTAATTCAAAAAAGACATTCGAAGTTGCGATGTTTACTCGCAAGGTGGAGGTAATTTTTTGTTTGAATTCAGATTGTTTAGAGACAAAGGATCAATAAGCTCCGACAATTTACTTGGTGCTCTCGAAGTGGGTCAAATTTAATTTTAATATCGGCTTTTGTTGATTTGATAAATCACTGCGGGTGTTCTTATTGTATTGGCAGATTTGGCGTTAAGAAATAAATTGAATTGTGACTGTGTTGAAGTCAAAATAAATTCTTGTTCTCAAAGGAGTTACAAAATGGAGTCTAATCGAAGTGGAGTGTTAGTAAATATTTTGCTATATTATGTTGAAACAATATTTTTATTACTAAATTACTTTCGGTTTCGTATTACAAACTTTCAAAATTTATGCTATCTTGTGAAATTTTCAAAATTTAAATAATAATTTAGTTGAGTTCTTGTCAAAAATTAATTACAATAATTTTGAATGAGCATAATATATAAACCAAATACCTTTGCGGACCTGTGTAATGTAGAATTTTGGTTAATTCCCAAATATTTTTTTTTATGATATTGCGGTGGCTAGTAAACATACGGGTTACCTGATGGAAAGCAACTGCCGTCCCCCATGGACACTCATGACATCCGCAGAGTCGTAAATGCGTTGCCGGCCGTTATGAGGGAATAAGGAATGGAAATAGGGATAGGGTTTTAGGGATAGTCACCGGTAAACTCACTTACTGAACGAAACACAGCACAACGCCGTTTCACGCCACCTTTCTGTGAGGCCGTGATATCACTCCGGTCCGAACCGACCCATTGGGCCAAGCATGACTCTCCCACGGCAAAAATTGCGAATTACACAGGTTCGGTATTTGCATTTTAATCACACATCTCTGCTAAAACGAAATAAATGAGGTTTTTTCACCGCTGTCTCATACTCCATCTGTCAGATGTGGATAGCCTATCCAAAACATATCAGGGAGAGGAGAAAATGCCATAGAAAGTTTTTACGCTGTTGATATCAAAACACGTTATAAAATCGTATTATTAAATCACGTATCAAGACACAGCCTACAGAACAAATATATCAAATCAATATCACGCATTCAATATGACACAAAATCCCAAGCGAAGGGAAAAGAAAAACAACGCGGAGAAAAGTTCGACGTCTCAAAGGGTTGGGTATTAAATTCTCGGAAGACTTGCGTTGTTTGTCAAATAAAGAACGTTTGTCGTTTCAACCTAGCAGTAGCCCCAATCCCTTTCTAATTAGCCTTCGAAATTAGCTGTGTAGCCTTTGAAAGTGAAATTTTAATTTGGTCCAGAGACTTTGTCCATGATTTAGGTATGCGGAAACCATCTTCTATCGCTGTTGTAGAATATTTTTATGCAAAAATAGTGATTCTTTTTTTTCAGCAGTGAGGCATTGGATATATTTTACTTACTACTTACTTTACTTTGTAAAGCATACATCTCGCCTAAACTTGTAATACACTTGTAATTACAGTAATTATGTCTTAAATTGTTGTTAATGTAAATCCGTTATGTTTGTTGTTCAATGCATGTTTGTAATGTTTTTGATAAATTTCCTGAGTGGAAGTCGCTGGGAGCTTTTTCACAGTTTATACTAGTACAGCTCCCAACGCTGCCCAGTGAGTAATATTTAATGTACCGATGTGTTTTCCTCATTTAGTAAACTCATAGAATATGTTATGTAGATTTAGAAATAAATTTATTATTAGTATTATATTATTATTACTTTCAGTACTTAAATATATATTTTTTAAAATTAGTTTAGTTCCGCCGCGCATCGTGAAAGTTGATACAATATATTCGCACGAATATAAATATAGATAGATATAAGAGTAAAAACAAATTAGTCATTATAAGTAAGTACCATTGCTGCGGACCGATGGACACTTATACTCTACACAAGAGTGTCGTGTCGTGATAGCTCGCGACGGTGTAATGGATATTGCCCGGCCGCGGCACGGTCACCATGCCGTGGCTTAATTCGGCACGGCGACAGCCACGAAAAGGTACCACCATTTTTTTTTACGTGTGACGTGTTGACGTTTGTGCCTAGCTCGACTGGACCTTTATTCCTAATAATATAAAGCTCAAGACTTTGTTAATTATCAGTTTTTTTCAACGCGCTAATCTCAGGAATTGCTGGCCAGAACTAGAAAAAATCCTTTTTGAGTTAGTCCATTTATAAAGGAAGGCTATAGGGTATATAACATCACGTTACGACCAACAAAAGCAGAGTGGAAATCAAAAAATGTAAAAACGGAATAATTTATAAAATTTCAGGCAGGCGTAGCTGCGGGCAACAGCTGGTTTTACTAATATTTGCAAAATTATTTTTGCATTTATCAATCCTTACGCTGAAATCGCTGATCCATTTTCAATGTTCTTTGTTTTGGAGTTACGTCACACTTAAAAAAACACATCATAGGCCTAGTATGGTCTCGCCTTAAAGCTTCTCGCACATTTATCCGGGCGCTTTGAACAAGGCCGTATTTGTCATGAGTTCTTAGACCAATCGTACACTAACTAATAAAAGTTGTATGAATAAACTAAAAGTTCGAAATCATCAATCATCTGGCCCTGATACTAATTTAGGTCCAAGTCCATAACGAGATCTTTCTAATACGGTCCGCTCTGCCCTGTTTCAATATGCGCGAAGCCGTTCGCCTCAAGCTGGTTCGTGTACGTAGCTGCTAGACGTAATTAATGTACCACCTTCGGAACACCTACGGAATCAATCAAACTCACCGCGGAATCACAGCCGTAGCGCTCAATTAATTGTCTTCGATATCGATTTATCGGTAAACAACTTTCCGAAAACTTCTATCAATGAAATTGTAGACAATTTTCCTAGAATGGAAGTAAGGATTTTTGCATATTAAAGTTACGGGAGACGTCCTAGTAATAGTTTCATAAATTCTGAAAACAATAATAATGTTGTTTAGAGATTTAATTTTTTGTAAAATGAAATCATATTTTATAATAATGTTGATATTCCACGCCCCTCCTCCATATCAACTATAACTTTTTTAAGCTTTTACATTAAAGAAAGCATAGAAATTTTAAGCTTTTACATCTACGCGTCTTTCGTAAAAACGGATATAAACTTTACCGATATTTTTTTATTATTACTAGCCTTTGCTTGCGTCTCCGTCCGCCTAATAGCATTTCTCTTGAAATTTTTCCTGTTTTTTTTATACAAACCTTATGGAGCTCAAAACCATTCCAACGAATGCAAAACCGTGGAAATCTGTTCTAGAGTTATGTCATCAGGAAGGAAAACCCGACTTATTTTTATATAATAGATTATAAGAAACTTTCTGTCCATAATTCGAATTAAGACGAAATACTCACGAACCCTCCAACAATCTGCCGTCAATATTAACTCGTTTCAAAGTTGGCTGGGAAATTCCATCTAACTTGATATCTGAACGTGTGATCATAATTATATGCCTTCTTATAATCATATTTATGATAAAGCCTCCAAGAGTTGGAAAGTTTAAAATTCCGTTACACGCCCGCCGCTTCCAAGTTGATGTTTGGTATAATTGAATTGTTGTTATAATATCTCTTAAGTAATTAGTTACTTTATTTGGATGTTATGCGAGTTTGAGTATTATTTATAAATCGTGGGTATCCGTTTATTTTTAACCGATTTTCAAAAAAACGAGGAGGAGGAGGTTTCAAAATTCGTCTTTTGTTATTTTTTTTTTTTTGTACGTAACTATCACGTAACGTATTATGGAAACACTTTTTTATGCAATTAAAGGGGTAAGCGAACAGACGGATCACATGATGGAAAGCAACTGCCGTCTTTCGTGAGCACTCGTAACATCTAAAGAATCGCATGTGCGTTGCCGACCTTCACATTAGGCTACGGGGATAGGGATGGGGTAAGAGGATTAGGGAAGTTTGGCCCCCGGTAAACTAACTCACTGGACGAAACAGCGCTCGTGTAATGCCATTTTCTGCGAGGCCGTGTTATATCTCCGGTCGAGCCGGACCATTCGTGTCGAAGCATGGCTGTCCAACGGCATAAGTAAAACGTGTTAATGACCTCTGTTATAAGCTAAACGTATGTGTGATTGCCAATCACGGCATCGTAACTCTCAAACGGGAAATGAATGCAAACATGTTTGACGTCATTGCTGCAGTTTACAAACGTCAAATCAAATACTCGATACAGTGACGGGTGTATGGACAGAGATACGAGATACAGACAGAGAGAGATAGAATATATTATTATTTTTTTATTATTTATTTATTTACTTAAAAACACAATAATTATACAGTGGAGACAGCATTTTAAACCAAAGAGGTTTGACTAATGCCGCAATACAGTCTTATTCGCAAATTTTGCTATAAATACATATTAGATACAGTTGAATTGTTAGTGGGTAGTAGTTGTCATATTATAACGTTTAACACATTAATTGTCACGAATAGGAACGAGATAGACAAAAGTTATTGGGAGAAGTTCGGAAGATTGGTTTTATTTAGAAAATATGTTTTTATTTTGCAATTGATGTTGTTTTCAGGTAATGTGTTTATTGAATCTTTAGGTAAGTCATTAACTTACAGACTAAATTCAAATTAAATCAATCATTGTTTTTCCACCCCGTGATTAACTAAAAACATGTCGAATAAAAAAAACTAGACTTTCTACAATACATGTGTTAGTACTATTACGAAAATAACGTAAGAAGGTACAAAATATTGATTACAATGTAACTAAAGCTACCATAAACAAATGAAGAGAAGCAAAACAAGCGAGTGGTTAAGTTTTTTGCTCGTAATTGGTGTGTAAAGAGGCAAAACCGCTAGGGTTTAGCGCGGAGCTGGCCGGTTGCCAGGGTTAGGTCGTTACGGTGCGGCGCTAGACATGTTGTTACATTATAATGAATATCTACGCCTACGCCGACATCCTTTGCCATGTCGAATGACTGCAGTAATTTCATGGTTATGAGGCCAGCATAGCCCCTAGCCAACACGTGTTAGAAGTCGTTTCTTTATTCGAACATCAAAAATGTATAGATTATTATCGAGAGTTTAATGCCTTATATTAAATAAATAAATTAACAAATATAAATATCCTTATGAATTTTTTATATATTATATATACTTAATTATTATATACTTAAAAGTCCGAAGCGTGATGGACTGACATTAACAATAATGTTAT
>JAOTAV010069893.1:0-13659 GCA_026546445.1 Cyclargus thomasi | reverse complement strand
TACTTTTTAGTTTCTTTTGTACTATTTTAGTTTTTTCCCTTGGAAGTCGGTTTTAATTTTTTGTTAAAAAATAATATGTGGCCAAGTGCGAGTTGGACTCATAAAGGGTTGCGCAGCAGCAAATAGGTAACGTGTTTAAGACTAGTTCTTTTCTAGTTTCTTCGTTTCCCGGGATAAAAAGTATATGTTGCCCAGACCTGATAGCTATTAAACAAAAAATATTTATTAAAATCCGTCCAGTAGTAAACATACAAACGGATAGACAGACAAACAGACAACTTTTTTGTCGATATGTTCTATTACTGTTCGTTAGCACCCCCACATTGATAATTTTGTAAAAATATTAAATGTACAGACATTCCAATTTTACTGTTTTATGATATGTATAAAAAAGACAAGGGGGCAAACGAGCAAACTGGCTCCTTTTCATCGGGTAACCCGTCTGCTCGCTTGCCTCTTAAAATGTAAAAAAACAAATCTTGACATGATATTTTTCATAAAAGTCTCATTAATAAAGAGACTTATGAATGAATACGGAATCAGTCCAGTCATAATCGTTTCGACGCGATTTGCCGACAAACGTAAACTAACTTCCGCATTCATACTATATGATAATGCTTACAGGGGTATTACAGAAACGAGGCTGCGACGAGGGAGACGTTTTCCGCCGACGGGTGGTTCAAGACCGGCGACATGTTCGTGAGAGACGAACACTACTACTACACCTTCCTAGAGAGGATCAAGCTGCTCCTTAAATATAGAAACTATCAAGTTAGTACACTCCCTTATTTATTGACGACCTCTGCGGCGCAGTGGTTGAGCACGCCGGGGGTCGCGGGTTCGAATCCCGCCGACGGAACAAAAGATTTTTTAAAGTTCCTGGGTCATGGATGTATATTAAATGTTTGTATTATATAATAAAAATCTTAAATATCTGTTTAGTATAAAAGTACATATTAAATATATTTTCGTTGTCTGGTACCCGTAACACAAGTCTTTCAGGTACTTACCACGGGGCCAGACTGACGTGGTGTGAAACGTCTACATATCGCACCTTCGGTAAGGGCATAAATGCTTTGGATAATGTTAAGCACTTATGCCCTTGTCTTACCGAAGGTGCGATATGTTATTATGTTATTTATTACACATAAAAATATTTAAGTAATGTTTAACTAATTAAAAAGCGAACTGTCCCTTTCTGAAATATTGAAAACGACACACGTCAGAAAGGGACAGCGAACCTTGATTAGTTAAATATTGCTTTAATATTTTGATGAATAAGGGGGTTAAAGTGAAAATAAGGGAGTGAGCGTACTGTGACTGGACAGTAACCGTGGCAAGTCGCATTTCTCATACTTTTACTTCCGAGTGCGCTTTTGTATGAAAATTGCGGCACGCCCCGTCAACGTGAACGAAGCTTAAAAGTGTATAACAGGAGGCCCAAAAGGTCGTAATGGCAATATTGCCAAGGAATTGCTTTGCAATTTATTTTAGTACATTTTGTTAAAAAATCAAGTAGTTTTGAAGAAATAGTATATAATATATATAATATAACAAAAAAAAAAAGTGAAATCACTGTTTGGCAAAATTAGTAGTTGACTGCAAGAAAATTGTCAAAATTAATTGCTCTTCGCAATATTGCTAAGTGACCTTTTTGGAGGGCCAATTTTAATAAAATAAAAATGCATAAGCTACAAAACATAGTGTAATCACATACTTAACTACGTATTACATTTACAAGCTTTCGAATCACCTCTGCCTACGAACTGCGCTACGAATTGCTTCGCCAACCCTAACTTAAAGCCCACCCACATTCTTGACGGGCCCGGCCGTGCTAAAACCTAGAGCTGAAAGCATATCAGGTAGTTAACATACAATTCGTAAAATTAGTTCCAAATTTTTAACTTTTTCATTTTCATTTAACGTCTTTCATAGACGACCTCTGTGGCCCAGTGGTTGAGCGCTTTGGTAGCTCACACCAGGGGTCGCGGGTTGAAATCCCGCCGACGGAATAAAAAGTTTTTCAATGTTCCTGAGTCATGGATGTGTATTATATAATAAAATCTTAAATATGTGTATAGTAAAAAAAGTATTGAATATATTTCCGTTGTCTGGTACCCGTAACACAAGTCCTTCAGGTACCTATCATGGGGCCAGACTGACGTGTTGTGAAGCGTCCATAGATATTATTTTAATTAGTTAACTTTCACATTTCATTTGCTATACCGGACCCGACAGTCATTTTACCATGATATTTACAAACCATTCTCAAGTCCCCTTTAACACAAAAAAAATCACCTAAATCGGCCCAGTCATTTAGGAACAGTTCAGTGACAAACACACACTCACAAGAATTATGATATATATTAGAATCTTAATTCTAAATCATAAGTATAGAAGTAAGTTTGCCTAACACCATCGACACTCGCAGATCTCTCCCGTGGAGTTGGAGAACGTGATCCGCAAGCACCCTGGCGTCCTCGACGTGGCGGTGACCGGCATCAGGGATGAGGAGAGCGGGGACCTGCCCGTCGCCTGCGTCGTGCGGCGACCCGGGTACCAGGACATCGCACAAGAGATCAAGGACATGGTTAAAGGTACCTAAAATCACTAAATACTAGTTGATGCCGGGAACCGCACATTTCCCCGGGATAAAAAGTTTTGTTCGAATCCGTTCAATACTTTCGGAGGTTAGCGCGTACAAACAGATAAACAGGCAACTTATGTTGTCGATTTATGTTCTATTACTGCTCCTAAGTTGGGGGACCACATCGATTGGTTTGTAAAAATATTAATTGTACAGACACGCCAATTTTACTGTTTTATTATATATATGTTATATGTATAGATGTCACTTGTTATGAGATACAGCATTGAAGAAAAAATATTTATGAACTACCAATTGGCTTCTACCATTGAAGAAATTGATTTATCGCTCCTTGGAGTATCTATGTCATAAACGTGCTTCGTCCTCGCAAAGCAAGCCATCAGCCATTGAAAAAATACATGTCTAAGCGTTTTATGAAATTTTACTCCCAGAGGGTGAAATAGGGTTTAAAAGTTTGTATGAAAATACTTCTTAACGCGAGTGAAGCCGCCGGAAAAAGGTAGTATTGGATAATGCGTGAAATTGAAAAAGAACCAGTTGATGGACCTACGTAATTTGGTCGGAATATGTCAATTCCATGTAAGTCGTGGTCTGTCGGCCGAGTTTGACATAACACGACCAAATTACTTAGATCCACAATCTGTATGTTTTTTAACGTTTCTGATTGTACGTATATTAATTGTGTTGCAGAATCACTGTCGGACGCCAAGCAGCTGCGAGGCGGCGTGGTGTTTCTGGACGCCATACCGGTCACCGCCACCACCAAAGTACACAGGAGAAAGCTGAAGGAGCTCGTGCAGGTTATGGACAAACATTAGCACGTATTCACTCTGTGTGTCACCAAAGTACCATCGAAGATATTAAATCTACATCATTTGGTAGGATTATGTCAGCTTTTTTTTTAAATTTACCAATTTTATTGGCTACCGCGATATCAGATCGCATTAGCATTACTGGGACCAGTAAAGAAACGCACCATAAGCTAAGAATAGTTATACCACAATTATACCTAAGAGACTATATTTTAACAGTATTATTAAAAAAATATGTTTTAAAAATGTTTTTTTTTATTTATCCGTACGTTGAAAAATTCTATGGCTAGAGAAGATATGAAACAGAAAATAATATTAAAAAAAAACAAAAACCTTAAAATTCAAAATAAGTTTATTTCATACGAATTGAGGCCAATCTGCAGTGTTTGTCAATGTATCTTTAAACGTATAAAATTAAATATTATAAAAATACTATCGTCACAAATACTACATGTAAATTAATCATTATTCTTTTATGTCCTAATTACTATACTGAAGTATAACAAAAGTAATTAAACAAACATTATTACGCTCAACTCTATGGTTGGCATTCATTATTTCTATGTCCTAAAACTAACTAGGGGTGAATGCAATGATGTGTATTGTACAACCTCGCGCACTCACCCGCCCCGTACGCGCCGCATTTACTAAATATAATGTAACTATCAAGAAATGTGGCGTGTGCGGCGCGTACGGTGCAAGCAAATGTGCGGTAACCTTTAACATATATTATTAAGATATTACTGCATCTGACATTTAGTTCAGTCACTCTCTTTTGGAGTCCATGGCGATTTTGGTGAGGACGTTCTTCTTGATTTTCCCGCTGGAGGTGAGCGGGAACTCTGTCAGGAACAGCACTCCGCCGCGCAGATGCTTCGAGTTGGACAGCTTGCCTGAAAATAATTACGCAAAATTAGAACAATGGTCTAGAACTGTAAGTACCATCGAAGAAATCAGAGCCAGTTGACCGACTACATTTGGTGCTGTAATTATTATAAAAAATCCATGTAAGCTGTAATGTGAGCTGTGATGAAAAACACACGAACCACTTAGTTAGATCCTCAATCTGCCTCCGAATCAACTTCCCTGATAGTACAATTAGTTTTACGATGCTCAATCCGATTCGGGTGCAGACATTTCACCAACCACATCCAATAAACTCTCGCCGCGCTAGGCATTGACAAATCGTCGTTTTTTAAAATGTTAAATTTAAAAATTGTACAATTTTTGTTAGCTATACACGTATTCCTGATTAACTTACACGATGCGTTTTCTGATTTTCTGGAAAACGGCATCAAAATGACGGTGGTGTTAGAATAAAAGTCGAGCGGGACTCGTGGACCATCCTGCTGTTCCGACACTGACAGCCGCACTCAGAGACATTCAATGATAATTTAATTTTAATGAAGAGTTTGACAATGTACCAGGCTGACTTTTCCAAAAGCTTCTAAGTAGGTACAGTTTACGTATAGCCAATACGACAGGCGGCCAGCACTGCCGCGAAATTGTTGAAAAAACTTCTCAGTAGCGACGTTAGGCGGGGGCGATCAGCCGGGCGCCAGGTAAAATAGGGCGCCATATTTCGTAGGCGTAGGGGCGACTTTTTTCGTAGGCTTTCGTAGCTAGCGCTGGCCAGTCTTAATCGAGTAAGCATTGATCGGTGGTGTCACAGATTTCAAAAAAAGTTACTACGTTCAGTGTTGGCTTTTACTGTAAGCTATGCTTGAGCTACTCACTGGCAACGAGGTCCTTTATCTCCTGCGCGGTGACGGTCGCATCGTCCTCAACGATCACGCAAGCGGCGGGCAGCTGACCGTCAGTGGCGCTGTCAACGCCTACCACACACACGTCGTGTACACCCGGCAACTCGCGGATCACGTCCTCGATCTCTGATGGGTGAACCTGACGAATTTAACAGCAAGGGACGATCCATAAAGTACGTCACACGTAAGGGGGAGGGGGTTGATGAAGTGTGACATGGTGTGACAAGGGGTAGGGGGGTCCTTAGTTTTGTGATTATAAATTTTATAAATTTAATGTAAAAAATTTTGTGACTTTATTGGTGAATTTTGGTGGTTACAATTTTTAGATGTAAAATTGCAAACTTGTGACATTACAATAGGGAGGAGGGTCTCAAAAATGTGACTACCTGTGAGTGGGGGGGGGTCAAAAATCGTGAAATTAGTGTGCCGTACTTTATGGTCCCCCAATAGTATTTTTGGCAATGGTGTCACAGTAAGTGAGTTTTCCGGAGGCCCAATTCCCTACACCTCTTTCCCTATCCCTATTCCCGTTCCCTGTTCCGGTAGCCTTTTTCTTCATTAGAAGATGCAACGCTTTCGATGTAACAAAAGTAAGTAGATAAGATTTTAGGGATTGTCATTACGGGTCCCTAATATAGAGTATGAAGAATGCAAAAAAAAAAATTGCGATTTGTATGGGCAGACTCATGTCGGCTCTCGGCCATACAAATCAGGATTTTTTTTTTCGCTTTCAACGCTGCTTTACTACTTTCACGTAAACTGTACATCAGAGACACTACGATCCCTAAAGTTTTATCACTTCTGCATTTCATTAGACGATTCGTCTACTCGCTTGCCCCCTAATTTCGGAAAAAAAAGCATCACATTATAGTTATTTCACAATTTTGTGCACATTTGTCGCCATTATGTACCTTATATGTAAAATAACAAGCCCTGATTGACTGACTGATCTAATTCGCCGAGCAAAAACCGTTAAAGCTATAGTCATGAAATTTGGTGGGTAGGATTGTTTTATTGGGTAGACATCCGCTAAGAAAGGAATTTTAAAAATTCTACCCCTAAGGGGGTGAAATAAGGGTTGTAAGTTTGTATGAAAATTCGTCATCTGTTTAGTTAAAGACATGAAATTTTATTTCTGAACTACTGATTCAAAATAAATAAATACGTGTTTAAGCATTTTTTGAAATTCTACCCCTTAGAGGGTAAAAAGGGGGTTAAAGTTTCTATAAACTTTTTCTACGAAAGTTCGTCATTTCTTAAGTTAGAGACCTACAATTTTTTTTTCTGAGCTGCTGATTCAAAATAAATGAATACGTTTTTAAGTGTTTTATAAAATTTTACTTCCAGAGAGTGAAATGGGGTTAAAAGTTTTTTTGAAAATACTTAATGCCGCGGGAAACAGTCTTTATAATCTTAGGTACATCTAGATAATGAATACACGGCTGCATAATATACTGGTGTATAATATACTGGTGTATAATATAACAACTGGCAAGTCATGATGACTCTTATAAATTCGATTGATGTGGATATAACGAGTAATGACAGAGTCGAGCGATGTTTTTGCTGTTAGTGCCGTATGATACGACACGTTTTTTGTGACGAAACGTAATATTACAGAGTACGGTACAACGATTAAAGTTTATGAATAACTACATAGTTCCCTCAGCCGGAAATTGTTTCTAATTTGTTAAAATATTATGTTTTAGAGAAGTTAAAATATAGATTTTAAAACTTTAAGATTGCACTTTGTTTTTCCTGGAAAATATTATAGTCTACAACGAATTAATTTTATTTATGCTGAGAATGGTGCTGGACAGTAGCATAACTTTAGTTTATACCGTCTGGGACCGGTGACTTTCTAGTCCCCTTGATAGTGCTTTCGGTCACTCTAGGCAAACTCGGTCAGCAAACTTCTGTCAAAAAAATTATCATTTCTATACAAGCCGAGACAAAGTGACAACAGAACAATTTGTTGTCATTATTTTTGGCCTCGCGCTTGCCCGTGGGCAATGGTATTTTCCCCGCCCCTGCTACGCAACTGTTGACAATACTATACCAATATTCCTCCATAGACCAATTATTTTATTTCCTCTTTGCCCATATCCATTGTCTTATAACTCGTATAATTAGTGTTCACTCTCTGGTTTCGCGTCCCGTTGGCAATCGCTTACCAGGTGGTAATCATCCACTTACCTGGTAGTTCCGGTATTTGATAAGATGCTTTATCCTGTCGACGTAGAAGTAGCAGCCGCGCTCGTCCCGGTACTGCAGGTCGCCAGTCTTTATCCAGCCGTCGCTGGTCTTGCACTTCGAAGTTTCCTCGGGATCGTTGTAATACTCCTACAGGATAGAAAAGAAATTAAATTATCTGATGACCTGTTCTATTAAATGTAAGTATCATTAATTAATTAATTGTACAGTTTATATACCGCGGAATATAAACTGTATAATTAGGTACTTTATATAAATATATATGTTACCAGCTCTCGGACCATAAATTACTTACACTGAAACAAAGACCTTTACACCACAGCTCCCCGGGTACATTGGGTTCTTTTATCTCCTCGTCCGTATCAGGATCTACCAACTAAAATTTATAAAGTTTAAAATTTTAAAAAATTTATTATTATAAGACTAGTTCGTGCCCGCAACTTCGTTGCGTGAAAGTTTATGTAACGCGGGATCCGTACATTTTCCAGGTATTAAAATTTTCCTATATGTTGCCCAGACCGAATAGCGAAAAAGATTTATTCAAATCCGTTCAGTAGTTCCTGAGATTAGCGCGTACAAACAGACAACTTTTTTTTGTCGATATGTGTTCTACTACTGTTCCTTAACTTAGCTTAGCTTAGTTCCACATTGATTATTTTATAAAAATATTAAATGTACACACTGACACTCCAATTATACTGTTTTATTATATGTATATAGATTTAAAAAACGTAATTATTAATGCTATATAAAACAAAATGCTCACTTTCAGGAACTACTGGCCGGAATTGAAAAATTCTTTTTGTGTTGGTGAGTCCATTTATCGAGGAAGGCTATAGGCTATGTAACATCACGCTACGACCAATAGGAGCTGAGCAATAATCAAAAAAAGTTGGAAAAACGGGATAATTAATAAGTTTCACGCTGGCGTCGCGGGTAGAAGCTAGTAATGTAAAATTGACAACAACAAAGCGACAATACAACACTTTGTTGTTAATCGCGGTTTAAAATGAAATGACAAATTTTTCGAAAGAGGGGTTGATGGCGATCATCAACCGCCTAAATTGGGCGAAAGCACTATAATGTTATTTTTGTTTACGATTAAGTTTATAACGTCGGAGGATAGATGGCGCTATCTGGTGCTCTCAATTGCGGTATCACTTGTCAGGCACCTAATATGTATTAGAAGTTGGTGTTTTCTGGATAACAAGCCGGCCCTTTAAGGGTAAACTCACAATTTTTTGATGCGACAGCAGTAGTTTTAACTACCGTGCTCGCATGTACCAAGAATATTATCTTAGAGTGTTTCATAAGTCATAATTTTTAAGAAATTATAAACTTATTAGCTTTAAAAATATACGGTCCATAACGAAACTTATTTATAATACTTTAGGGTGTACCCTTACCAATACAGAGTTAACTGTGAAAGTAGAAGAGCTAAAAGCGATTTTTTTTTATTTTTATTTCCTAATGCTATGAGCCAGAGCCCAAGCGACAAGAAATAGCCATTCAAATCACTTTTAGCGCTGCTACTTTTACAGTGAATTCTATGTAAGCAAGGCACACAAACACACCCTAAAGTATTAAGACGTATATTAAAAAAAATAACTATTGATGCTCTAGCTATTACTGTTCCTGAGAGAAACCCTGCAATAAGACAGACGGAAAGACGTCGAAGTCTCAAAAATATAATTTTTACTTTTCCTTACGGAACCCTAAAAACGGCAAAAAGTACGAAAATTGTATCAAGGTCAAACTATAAAAGTACAAGTTTCAGTTTATAATCGCAGCGTATAGATGGCGCTATCAGACTTCTACATCGCGGTATCGCTTGTCGGTCACCAGAACGTATATAGATTATTGTAGCTTGCATTAATCTGGTATTTCTCCGGTCAAAGAGCCGGCCCATTCTTGAATGGGTAAATTCACAATTTTTAATGCGACTCCAAGCTTACTGCTTGGTTGGTCGCATAATATCTATGAAGGATTAGAAATGGTGAGTAGGGTTGGGTCTTTGTCGGTGTCTCCGGTTTAAAACGAGTGATTTTTGTGCGGACTACTAACCACAGTATTTTATACAATAACGTTAGCATTTTTCCACCTATGCAACCTATACACGAAACTAATATGTAACACTATTTAATTACTTCTAGCTATATTCTTATACTAGCTTTTGCCCGCGACTTTGTCCGCGGACAGGAAGATTTTGACGAAGTTTTCTATCGGCATTCAAGGGGATTGTGAGAGTTGTTTAGATTCACAAACCAAAACGGGCAGGACAACATCTGACGGGTTCGCTAGTTTTATTATAATATATAGTATAATATTATACCACAAGAGACCCATCTTATCTACTACTAGTGACCCGCCCCGGCTTCGTACGGGTGGACATTTATTTTTTAAGCTCTCTGAAAAAAAAATGTTTTGAATGTATGTTTTATAGATTTATTATTCGTGTTAGGCATTATTGAGTTCTACAACTTTTCCATAGAAGTCAACCATACATCTCTAATGTAAATAAAGTAACGGTAAAAGAAATTTTGAAATTGGTTCAGTAGTTCTGCCTATTCAATACAAAAATATAAATCCTTATAATATTAGTATAGATATAATCTTTACTTCCCTTCATACTTTAAACAGGCTTAGGACTGACTGCGTTTGAGCTATATTATTAATCTTCATACCACCCAACGCAATAAAAACGTTACAAAATCACTCAATTACTAGACGATTCGAAACAATGTTCAACTGTTTGTAGTTAGAACGTTAAATTTTTTTCGTTTACAAACGACACAGCCAAAATTACAAACGTAGATAAACAACTTATTTATGAGCGATTTAAGATCACCGATCTAATTATGCGATTAAAGTTTAAAGAAAGCACTAAAGGCATTTTCCACACATTGTCCAGACTATAAGGTCAACGACCTGAAATCTCAACTCAACTCGATTTGATTATAGCTCCTTCATTTGCAGATTCAACTACTTTGATAACACTAACCTTTAATTCATAGGCTCCCTGTTTCCCACAGCTGTCGGGAGGGTCTAGTACGGGGATCATGATAATGCCCAGCGTCTCCGTTTGACCGTAGATGTTGTACACGAAGGAGTCCGGCTTCATGTGACTCTGAAATAAAGTTAAAAAGTTTCATCGCATATTAGTTTTGTTAAGCATGGATATAGGTTATAGATTATATATTAATATTAAATACGCGAGCGGAAAACTTTGTACGCCTTTTCAAGTAAGGTGCGTAGATTAAAAGCATGAAATTTCTCCCAGTCCCAGAGAAGGAGGCAGGACCGTGGAATACCAATATTATTTTCAAATATGATTTATCTTAGATATTTTTAATAATTATAGCACTTCGCATACTACAACACGCACACTAAAATATTTTGACATGACACGATAATCATACACGATATATTCTATTGTTTATGGTTGTCAGACGTCTGTGTTTTTTTTTAATAAAATTTAATTCCCTGGTAATAAGACCTTTATGACTAAAGTCTATAATTTAATTAAGAATAGATTATATATATTTTTTATAGCTCTTTTATTTTAAAATGATCGAATTTCGACCACAGGGCGAAATCTAGTAATTTTAAAATCTCTAAGGTTTCGTCGTTTTTCTTCGTCACAATGAATCGGTTACGCGGTTTTTACGCTGCGGTTGTAGTTGCGGTTTTGCATTGGCAAGTTCGACCCAAATTTAAAATACCCTATCGTAATACAAAGGGAAAAAGATAACTCCTTCAGCGCCGTACGGTTTCCGTTAGTAACCTCATTTAGGAAAGAAAGCCCGCAAGTTATTAGTACGCTTACAAAATAATTACCCTCAACTTGGGAATAAGGTCGGGGTTACACCGTGAGCCGGCTACAGATACGAACTTGAAGCAGGTAAGGTCCACCTCCTCCGCGCGGCTTAGCAGGTCCACCACCATCGCCGGACCTACCGTCGTCGTTTTGGGCTGTTACAAATTTAAAAACATTAAAAATGTAGACCAATTGAACCATGTTGCGAGCGCCTTGGGTGAGATTTTGGCGTCCTCTGACGTCAATTTGTATACCGAGTTTTAAAAGAATAAATTACTACAATGGTCTAAGTAAGTACTTTTATGATTTTAATTTATTTAATATATGTATATGTATAATTATAAGGTAACAAAACTTATTAAAATATTAAACAAAATTTAATATTTTAATAAAGTTTTGCTATCTTATTTCAAGAATTTAAAAGTTGATTTGTATAAACAATTTGTAACAAATTGTAATATTATTCTGTTTTGTTAAAATAATGAATGAATAAAAAGGTGATTTATGTCATTTTCAACTGTTTTTTTACATTGAACATGTTTAAAAGATCTTGTTGACATGTCCGGCTTTCGGACTCTAAAATCCGGGGTTTCCGTCTTGCGCGTCTTGTCCTGTTTTCCAAATTTTAGAGATTGCAACCCTAAATACAGCAGAACCTCGAATAGTTAAAGTTTGAGTGAAACACAAAATGCCTGTATAGGTTACAGGGGTTTTAAACTATCAAAGGCAGCTAGCCTCTGATTCTGATAGGTCGGGTACACATGTTATTTTGAAGTTATACAGGTTTTTAAATCAACTATGTTTGATTAATCGAGGTTCTGCAGTACTGTATAGGAAAAAAAATTGCGACCGTAATGTAATAAATAAGTCAATTATTATTATTTTTAACAAAAATTAAAACCGACTTCCAAAGGAATAAACAAAAATTATAAAAAATAAACTAAAAGTATTAAATAATATTTATTCTTTAAAAGTGCCTGTTTCAGAATTCGGTGAGTGATGCCTTATTTTAAATTTTTAAAAAAAATTTTACTCGTTTTTAGAAGTCGGTTAAAAATAATCTCGTTGACAGTGACGGCGCGGGCGTGCTGTGAACAAACGGTCTAAATGTATCTTACCCGATATTTGTTGATCATCTCAATGACGTGGTCGACGTCTGCCGGCCTCGACGTCATCAGCTGACAGTCGCCGTCGTAGGGGATGGCGACCGCGGTGTAGTACGCCGACGTCCAACTGACTGGCGACAGGTTCATGTATATGTCGTTCACGTTCCTGCAGGAGGAACAGGCCAGAATTTATAAATAGGCCGTTGTAAGCGATGGCCTATGGTTGACGGCCTTAGGCCAGTAGTTATAGTCAGCGTTCAGTACTTAAGAGCATGATCAAATATTTTGAGATGCTGTTTTCATTCATAAAGATACCTTTATTATTTGATCATGTCATCTTAGTACTTATTAAGCGCTGACTATTAATACGGGCCTTATAGAGGCGGCAATATTTTGATGCGCTGTACAGAGCTTTGTATATTACTAGTTGGTGCCCGCAACTTTGTTGCGCAAAAATGTGTATATCACGCGGGAACCGTACATTTTCCCGAAATAAAAAGTATCCTATATGTTTCCCAGGCCTAATAGCTATTAAAGAAAAAAAGATTTATTCAAATCCGTCCAGTTGTTCATTAGCGCGTACAAACAGACAACTTTTGTCTTGTCGATATGATTTCTATTACTGTTCATTAGCAACCTCACATTGATTATTTTGTAAAAATAATAAATGTACAGACACTCAAATTTTACTGTTTTATTTTATGTATAGACTATAGATGTTTTTGTCAATCAACTTTAATTCGTTACATTTTAACTTACGCGAAGGTAGCTCTATCCGTCTATATGATTCGCTTTCACGCCTAAACCACTGGATCGATTTTGATGAAATTTGGTATGGAGACACTTTACACCAAAGTCCACATTTTTTATAATATTTTGGAGGGCAAGCAAGCAGACGGTTTACCTGATGGAAAGCATCTGCCGTCGCCCATAGACACTCGCAACACCTGAAGAGTCGCAAGTGCGTTGTCGGCCTTTATGAGGGAATAGGGATAGGGGATTAGGGAAGTTGGGTAATCGGTCAACTCAGTCACTGAACGAAACAAAGAACAACGTCGTTTCATGCTAGTTTTCTGTGAGGCCGTGGTATCTCTCCGGTTAAGCCAGATCAACCGTATTATATACTTGAGATCGGAAAATGTCTCATTGGTACACGCCTCCACCGGGTTTGAACCTGCACCCTCTCGAGTGCGAACAACACGGACGCTTTACAAAGTTTTACAGTTACAATAGGGAATATGCATGGTTTGTTATTATTTTACTATATAAATCTTACGTTATTGAAAAACGATGTAGTCCAATCAGTTTTTTGATAAAATTGAAAACAACAAAGTTACAA